>JAJJMA010005228.1:1355-13491 GCA_023529015.1 Papaver nudicaule
CAATAAAGTCATACTCAGTATTCCCAACGTACTCATGCAATTTTTTCATAACCTCTTGTGCTGCTTCTTGCCCAGCACCTTTTTTTTACAGCACTTGTAGATGATTCAGTGGGTTTCTTGCGCTTTTCTTGTCGAGCAGAAGCTTGATTTTTGTTTCCTCCGGCCATAATAACTAGAGAATAAGAGAAAGAAGGGAGGAGAAGGATAAGAAGAACAATTGTTTCAATCGGCAAATAAAACAGAGGTTTTCAGAGATGTTTTTGCTTCACTCTCTCTCTCTCCCAGGTTTTAGTTTTTGAACTAGTGAGAAAGCCTGATGACTACAAGACAAACAACTCTCAACTAACATTTGCTTTCTCGGTCTCCATCAACAAGACAAAGCAGGTACTACAGTAAAGAAGTGGTACGCTTCTTTTAATTTTCTCCAATAGTTAAAGTGGGTGTTGGTGCCCACGTTTATACTTATTTTTAATTTAACCACTGTCAAGGTGAGTGGCGGTACCCCACGTTTATTCTTCTATTTATTTTCCCACTATCGAGGTGCGTGTTGGTGACCCACGTCTCTCACATGCATTTCCTATACATTTTGTCTTAGGTTTTTACGGTGTTAGTTGGGGCACCCGTTAAGACATAATTAATGCACTATCTTTAACAGAATAAATGATCGTTTAATGCTAAAAAATTGTTTGAAATATTAATTTATGCACAAAGTCCCAGTTTTGTTTCATGACCTGTTGGATGTTTGAATAAAAATGTTTTTCCCCCTAGCTTTTGGAAGAATTTTCAAAGTCCGAATACCTCTCCATTTTTATGTTTTTAACACATGTTTTGATTTAAATTCATCTAAAGATCAGTGCAAATAATTTGTTTTCATTTTATCCCTGAAAGCACGGTATGTTGATCCAACACACTCCGGAGCAGACCTATTGATGGTAGGCTTCATATTTGCATCTAGTTTACCAAGACTTTAAAAAACTTAGTTAATCCTTCTTGGGAATGAAACCATAACCCACCACCTTCAACAAATCCAATAAAGTCATACTCACTATTCCCAACATACTCATGCAATTTTTTCATAGCCTCTTTTGCTGCTTCTTGCCCAGCACCTTTTTTAGAGCACTTGTAGATGATTCAGTGGGTTTTTTGCGCTTTTCTTGTCGAGCAGAAGCTTGATTTTTGTTTCCTCCGGCCATAATAACTAGAGAATAAGAGGAAGAAAGGAGGAGAATGAGAAGAAGAACAATTGTTTCAATCGGCAAATAAAAGAGAGGTTTTCAGAGAGGTTTTTGCTTCACTCTCTCTCTCCCAGGTTTTAGTTTTTGAACTAGTGAGAAAGCCTGACGACTACAAGACAAACAACTCTCAACTAACATTTGCTTTCTCGCTCTCCATCAACAAGACAAAGCAGGTACTCACTACACGAAATTGCCTTTTTAGCAACGGCCCAGGGCCGTTACCAAAAATTAAAGCAACGGCGAGTGGCCGTTGGCGGGACGCCGTTATTGTTGTCGTTACAATAATTACAGCAACGGATCTGCCGTTGCTGTAATTATGATTACAGCAACACATGCATCTGTTGCAGTAAATATTGTCACGGATTAGACATACCATCATGTCGTGCCGCGTGGCAACCTACTGTAACGGTCTACCCGTTACGGTGGGCAGTAACCGATCAAACAACTCTTAACAGCAACGTTTATACCCGACGTTGTTTTGTGGAGTAACGGTTTATCCGTTTGCCAGCTGGCAGTTTTCGTAACTGTTTTGAAACAGCCAGCACCGTTTGCGTCTGCGTAACTGATACCCTACTGTTAAGGTAACGGAATGTACTGGTGGAATCTATTTTCTAACGGTTCAGCACTTGCCACCTGTCCTCCTGCCGTAACGGATCCAACCACTTTTTCTCCCGTTAAACCACGGCGTGTAACGGATAAATTTTAACGGCTTAGTCAACGTTTTTATTCGTGGAAAACGCCTCTGTAACAGTTTTAGGATTTGCCACGTGTTTTTACAACTAACGGAATTGCGTAACGTCTGTTATCGTTGGAAGAAACTGTATTATTTTTTTAAAAAAATAACGCTGGCAAGCGTTAAACCCTGCGTTACAATTGCACCTGGAATACAATTCATTCCGGAATCTGGAATACAGTTCATTTGTGAACCTGCACTACAGTTCTTTCCTGAACCTGCAGTACAATACAATTCATTTCTAAACCTGCAATACTGAATCGAAATCCTGTAATTTTCAATTCATTCCCACTGAAATACATCCATTCTCATTCAACTAACACACGCATTTCATTGAAACTCTGAAAATCATACAACCGTTTATACATCCATTCACTACACTCATTCACAATCCTAAATTTATAAAACTGCACAAGGCAAAATAGATACATACATTTTTGCCTGTGTTATTACTACCCCTAGATTAGAAGGTTGTGTGTTTTGGCAGTTTGCAGTTTATGTGATGTTCTGTAATGATACCTTGGATCAGAAGAAGCTTATATACAAGACGCCGAAGTAGTCCGTCGACCTCAGATGTGAGAGTTCTGCGAAACAACGAAACAAAGCTTTGAGTTATCTATATATAGTTGACAGCCACTTTAATAAGATAATATGACCCACTAAGAGAGTTGTCTATAATGATATGAATACTCCCTCCGGTTCTAAAAGATAGGCACGTTTGACTTTTTTTTCAAAAATTAACAAACTTAATAAAACCAATATTAAGTTCCTCGACTATTTGAAGAAAAAAAAAGTCAAATGCGTCTATCTTCTAGAAAAGGAGGGGCATATACTTTAGGTTCATACAAACAGCTTCATCTCAGTTTAAGTTGTGTGGTAGGGTTGCCGAAGCCCTGGCATACACCTACGACATAATTCTCATCTTATATGGAAGAGAGAACAAGGTACAACTTGCTCAAATTTCACCACAAAACGTAACTGATAATGAGTTGTATGGCAATAGAAAGAACTACTTCACCAAAATTCATGTGATTCATGTTACTAACTAGTAGAATAGTAACTTATGCTAACTGCATACATGGCAAATAAAAAAGAAAGATTCACTGCAAGCATCTTCACATATAAGTGATTCTGCTGTCATTATAGGATAAGCAATTCTACTGTCAATATAGCTAAATGAGCCAGTACACTTCCCGCTCATATGTGTAGGTTGATTGCGTCTAAACAAGAAGCAATCTGCTGACATACAAGAGTGAGTACACCAGCCTCTCATTGGCTAAAGCTCCATCAATCACATGAAAGTTCACTACTCACCGAATACCCATACAATTCTCTTATTATTATGTAACATGCCATACTACTCATACATCTAGCAAATATAGCATGAACAAAGTTTGACCTTAACTATCTCCTACAACAGGGACACCTAAGTGCAACATACATCTAATTCGACCAAATACTCATACATTTTGATTTTCTGAGCAGGTATAATAATAGTTCACTCACCAATGGGAAACAAAGATAATGGTAGCCGAATGTGCCCATCGATTCTGATAATCACGAAAAGCTTTACACTGATGTCGCTGAATGTGCACATGTAAAAACATAACAGGACAATGATACATTATAACAATTGCAATGCTTGCTGATTTATAATGTATCATTGCCACGTTGTGCTTTTGCATAAATACGATGCCAAAAAAAGCAAACCGGGTTATCATCTCCCATTGGAACATACAAAGCCCAGAATTGCAACAGTGAATCCTCGCAAAACCCAGAAAATGTGCCTATTAATCCAAAGCATGTAGCACATAATATTATAAAGAGCTCATATGATATGCATGTAGACAAACCTGAAGTTGAAAAAGGTGTCCTGCAGCAGCACCAAGTGGAGAAAGAAACCTCCTCACAAGACAAAGACAATGTAGTAAGTAAAAATCAACCAAGAGAATTTAAAAAAATTAGCGTATTCGTAGTTTACTCACCAATGTAAATTAGAGAGGTAGGAGTATTGGCTGGAAAGTTTGTTGCATTGAACTCCTTCATTTGCAGCAATCTTTCCAAAAAATACCCCTCCTCTCCAAAAACTACATGGTGTTTTGGAAAAACAATAATGCATGGCAATTGAATACCTGAAAGCAAATTTGAAGAGATTACATCTGAAGGGAAGCTAACTTAAGATCTGCATGGGCAACTTTTCTAACATCTGACTTGCCATGCCATCATCCAATTAACAACAAAAGCACAGATGTATCAATGTCCTGCAACGCTATCCAAATGGGAAGTAAACTATCCTTGAAAGATGATGGAAGTAAGTAAGAATCAATACAGTCATGTCTTTCTCCTTCTGCACTGGTGTTGGTACGGCCACAGTGAATCCTAGCAAAACAAAGATAATGGTAGCCGAATGTGCCCATCGATTCTGATAATCACGAAAAGCTTTACACTGATGTCGCTGAATGTGCACATGTAAAAACATAACAGGACAATGATACATTATAACAATTGCAATCCAGGCTGATTTATAATGTATCATTGCCAAGTTGTGCTTTTGCATAAATACGATGCCAAAAAAAAGCAAACCGGGTTATCATCCCCCATTGGAACATACAAAGGCCAGAATTGCAACAGTGAATCCTCGCAAAACCCAGAAAATGTGCCTATTAATCCAAAGCATGTAGCACATAATATTATAAAGAGCTCATATGATAAGCATTTGTAGACAAACCTGAAGTTGAAAAAGGTGTCCTGCAGCAGCACCGTGCTCAAAGAAACCTCCTCACAAGACAAAGAAATTGTAGTAAGTAAAATCAACCAAGAGAAACTAAAAAAAATACCCCTCCTCTCCAAAAACTACATGGTGTTTTGGAAAAACAATAATACATCCCATCAAGTACTCAATGGCAGTGAGATGGTCCAATTACACCAAGATAAACTAATGATAATAACACAAACTAATGTATTCGTGCTTACATCTCAACATTTACCCATAAAAAAGGTTGAACAGATCTCAACTTATGCTATTGTTAAAACCCTAACTTTGGTTTAACCTATGGAAAGAGATAACAACCAAAATAAATCTAATCTAAACTAGAAATCTACTTAGATTACCAGAGATGTGAGCGAGAAAAGTTAGATCTGAAATGGTTTTGATTTTTGTAGAAGAGGGAAAACATATTTGATAGGGAAACCAAAATTTCAGGAAGAGAGAGATGATTTTTGAGATCTAACTTTGAGCTCCAACTTTCGGATAAGAGAGGAGAGTTCAATAATAGATGAGAGATTTGCTTTTCACTTCGATTAATGAGCCGAAAACACGGAAAAAATATCTGGTCAACTATGTCAAGTCAATTTAAATTTGTGGTCAACGGCATAAGTGGGTGGGTTTTAAGCCATGGGACAACAATCTAAAAATCATGACATTTTTTTGCTAGTTGAACATAATTACCATGAATCTAAGCCTGCAGGATCACTATCCTATCCATTTATGAAAAATTCAAGGAAGAATCCTTGGAAGAACCCACTTTGGGCAAGTTTGAGTTACAATCTTCCTCTGAACACCAAAGCACTCACTAAAATAGTAATGTTTCTGAGACGGTTTTGTTGTTTCCGTTGGAAATTGTAATACAGGTGAGACGGTTTTGTTGTTTCCGTCGAAAATAGTGATATTTATAAGACGGTTTTGTTTTTTCCGTAGAAAAATAGTGTTGTATTTGACAATCTTCCTCTGAACTCCAAACCACTCCCTAATTTGCCATACTCCGAGCCAGGCTCTTCCAGAGTAGCACTGATGCTATCCAAAAATGGCAAATTCAAGGTGGAATCCTTGTAGAACCATAAAGGAACCCATTTTGGGCAAGTAGGAGTTACAATCTTCCTCTGAACTCCATTTCAAATCCCCAATGGCAGTGGAAAATAGTAAGTTATAAGACGGTTTTGTTGTTTCCGTTGAAGAAATTTATGTCTGAGACGGTTTTTCTGTTTCCGTCGAAAATAGTGATATTTCTGAGACGGTTTTGTTTTTTCCGTAGAAAAATAGTGTTGTATTAGACAATCTTCCTCTGAACTCCAAATCACTCCCTAATTTGCCATACTCTGAGCCAGGCTATTCCAGCACTGACGTTATCCAAAAATGGCAAATTCAAGGTGGAGTTAATGTAGAACCATAAAAGAACCCATTGTGGGCAAGTGAGAGTTACAATCTTCCTATGAACTCCATTTCAAATCCCTAATGGCAGTGGAAAATAGTAAGGTATCAGACGGTTTTGTTGTTTCCGTTGGAAAAAAGTGACGTATGAGACGGTTTTGTTTTTTCCGTAGAATAGTGATGTATCTGGTTAGAATAAACAACTTTATTGGTCCAACATGTGGCCAATAAAATTGGGAATAGTCGCTAGATATTCTAATTTTTCCATCAATCTCTCCCAACTTTCTAATTTTTCCAATTGGAGGCTAGGGTTCCTTGGAGACGCATCTGGGAGCTAGGGTTCCTTTATTTCGAGGTGAATCTAAGGGTTTCTTCAGTAATTTCTAGTTTCTGTTTTAGGGATTTGTTTGATATTGTTGTTTGGAGATTTGTTTGATATTTGTCTGATTTATGTTAACTAAGAACTGTTTTGTTCAAATTGAAATTTATGTTAACTAAGACTTAAATTTATGGATGATTTCATGATTTAGGTTTGAATTAATTGGTCTACTAAGATTGTTTATATGAATTTGTTGTAGGATGGTGTTGTCGCGCGTAAAAAAAATGCGAAAGAAACGGAAGTTGAAGTTCCTTAAAGACCTCAAAGATGGAGAGAAGATCCAACTGGAGACGCTGATGGGAAGACCTTGCAAAAAGGGCGCAGAACAACTGGCTAAGTATGTTCGATATCTAGCTGTAGATGGCAATGTATTGCCATTATCAGTGTTTCACTGGTCGCGTATGCCTGGAAAAAAAATTGGGCAAGCAATACGAAAAATCAAGGTAATTGTGTGCCATTATTACTTAAAGAGTTGTTGTACAGTGAATTTTCTTTATCTCAAAAATTGTAATATGCTTTTTTATGTCAGCAAAAATTCAGCTTTTCGGAGGACGTTGATGTTGATAAACTACTGAGTAAGAAACTGAATGAAACATGGAGGGATCACAAGTCCAAGATGAAAAAGAAAGGATTCGACAAGGAAAAAACTCTGGAAGAAAATCTTGCAAACCGACCTAAGCAAGTTTTCAAGAGTCAATGGAAAGCATTGGTTGAACTGTGGAGCCAGGAGGACAACCAAGTAAGTTGCTCCATTGGTTTTTCTTAGTTTTGATTTTTGAATTACTAGAGACCCTATGTGTGGCTACTTCCACTCTATTATATTCTCATGGGAATGTGTTTTGTTCGTTTCTTTGTCACAGGTTAAAGCTGCTAAGAATGTACAGAACATATTGAAACAAAAAGTTAAGCACACCTGTGGCCGTAAGCCACACATAGAAAAAGCAATAGAGGTAAAGCATATGCCCAGCACTAAGATTATTTATGATGATTTGTTATATAGCTTGTATGTACAATATTGTCTACTCAAAACTCTTTTTACAGTTGCAAGATAAACTAGGAAGATTCCCTGAGCGGCTTGAAATATTTGAGGAGACCCATCTAAAGAAACAAAAAACATCGGATGGATCAGAAGTTCGAGTTATGGAACCTGTGCAGCTGAACTACACGTACACTTTTATGACTGTATACTTTCTTTTTTGCATTTAAATTTGAAAAGTGGTTATCAAAGTTGATGCTTACATCAATTTTGAACATGAACTATGTTTAGGGTCGAATGGTGGAATACCAAAACCTGGCTAGCCAACCTGAAAGTGGAGTAGTTATCTCTGGGCCTAATGATTCAGTTGCAGCTGTGATGGGAGCTGATAAAAAGGGTCGTGTTCGATGTCTTGGAAACTTTGTCAAGCCAAAAGAATTCTGGGGTGGTCAGCTTGAACCCAGTTGGGCTGCAAAGTTAAAAACCGAGAACCAGAACCTTAGACGTGAGCTTGCAGAGAAGGATAAGCGGATTCGATATCTCGAGATTCTAGTTGATGATCCTTCAATGAAATGTTTGGGGGTACTTATACATGATAGTTTTCTTTCTTAGTGAATGGGTAAAAATGAATACTTTTGGTAATTTTCAATTTATTCACTGAATATTGGCTCTTCTGTGATTGGCTTGTAGGGAATTGTTCAACTTATCCAGACTCATTACTCGAACAGCAGAACACTTGTGGTATTGTCTCCTTTTTTAGTAAATTGTGTTCATTTACTGTGTTCTGTTTTTTGTTTGTTATTTTTATCACCTAGTTATTTGCATAAGTTCGATTGGTTATATTGGCTGCAGCTTTAGATAACAACCAAACCCCATTGGAACATACAAAGCCCAGAATTGTTATGTGAATCTGAGTTAGAAATGAGAAAACAGAACTTGTCAATAATAGGTTCAATTTTCCATATTTGCAGTTTGACTGGGTGGTGCGGGCTGGAGAACAGGAGAGGCATAATGAAACTGAAGCATCAAATGACACTGAAGCACCAAATGACTCTGAAGCACCAGCAGACAAGGATCAAGTGACTTCTGACAATCAAGGATGATTTAACTTTTGGTGTAATTACATGGCAGTCTTGTTTAAGTAATGTTAATGCACATGTTCTAAAGGATTTGATAATTTTAGGGTTTTTTAAATGTACCGGATGTTGAGGCAAGTAGGAATGTTTAATCTAATTTCTGTTCAATTCTGTGATCAGTATTCAACTGTACTGAACTTGCATTGATAAATCTTACATCCCAAAATAAACCAAAAACCACAATCGTACTGACTTATACATTGTACTGATAATTCTTACATCCCAAAAAACATATGAACTTAAACAAGGAACTAAAAACACGAAAATGACTATGTCAGAAACTTAAATTGAAACATTCAATCAGAAACAAGGTCAATCATCTCAATGTGAGCATTTGCAGCAGCAGCAACACCAGCATTTGCATCAGCAACAATATTATAGCAGCAGCAACACCAGCATTTGCACCAGCAACAATATTAGCAGCAGCAACACCAGGAATCCCCATCTTCAAATTCAACATCCTCCTCACTGTTGGTATTCGCCGGAAACCGTTGATATTCTAACCGCCGGTAACTGTTGGTATTCTGACCTAATTTGTGCATTTTGCTAAAAATTGCTAGAAAATAAAACTGACCCATGACCCATGCTTGGACATAGGAAAACGCAGAAAAAGAAGAATAGACCAGCCTAGACCAGCCTTCCTAGCCACAGCTACATTAGGTAATGACTAATAGTAATAAATGTTGCTAATTATGGTGCTGGAAACGCGTGGGAGGAGGAGTGTTCTCAAGAGATAAAAATGGGCATAGGGAAATGGAAATTGAGATGACTTTTGATCAGAGTTGTGTCTGAAAAGGAACCGCTTTTTTACACCGGATTCTTACACCCCTATGTGGCATTAACATCCACCATAGATTCCCACCCACCCAACCCCACCCAAGATTAGCAGGCCCCCCTGCTATAAGAATGAGCCAACCATAACATGCCACGTTATGGTGTAAAAATCCGGTGTAGGAAATCCGGTGTTTTTAAAGTGTTTTCGGGAAACAACCACCGGCAGTAAATGTGCATAAATAGACGCGTTAATCTTGGTGCAAAGATAAGAGGAGATTTGCAAAGGTATACCAAAATATAGAGTAATTAGAGAAATTATAGAGAAAAGTGAGAAACCACAATGGCTGATCAGAACAACAACAATGGTGCAAACAATGCTGATCAGAACAACAACAATGGTGCAAACAAGGCTGAAGATTATTTATACTTGCAGTTCGTGAAAAAACATGCTCTCGGATTGTCGCGGATTTCAATGGAAAACTTGGTGAATGAATTGAAAAGCCAAATCAAGATAAAGAAAGCGAGAGAGAAATTTCTTCAGTTGATGGCTGATCATACTCCTGAGTTTGATCTATGGTTAAGCCAGAGGGAGGCAAGGAAAATCAGAAAGATGGGTGGTGATGATCATTTTGGGAGGAGAAGTGAAACTGAAGAAGAAAGTGAAGAAGAGGAGAATCAAGGTCAAGTAGCAATGGAAGAAAGTGAAGAGGATACAACATCTGAAGATGAAAGAGATCGTCAGAAAGAAAGGGAGAGACTTTTCCGTCTGTATTGGAAGGAGAAAACCCAATACCCTGCGATTTTTGCTAGAACTATGCTTGAATCTGATGAGAAGCAGGAATCTGAGGCGTCTGAAGAGTTGGAGGATGAGGATGCAGAGGAAAATGAAGAAGAAGATGACGAAAGGAAAGGCTATGGGACTCCTGCTTCTAGTGCTGATGATGATGTTGATCCTGAGGACTATTACCACATGATGGGAGATGATGACTCAGATCATGGTGCCGAGGATGATAACTAAATTCCCTCGTTGCAGACCATATCTGTAAATCTTCATCAATTTTGTTATCTTCGAGAGAGGTTTCAATTTATTGAAGCTTGAAGAAAAATCCTCTCGAAGATGGCTAATTAGGTAGTAGTAGTAGTCTTTGTCTCTTCTTGTCTGCTCAGGTTGTTATTTATCGGTTTTAAGTGTTCATGTTTTTTGGTGGTTGGTGGTTTTGGGGAAAGTTCAGGTGTTATGTTGGTGGATTTTGGGAAAATTTCAGGTTGTTTTGGAGATTTTGGGCTATGATGCGAAGTAGCCCTTGTTAACTGGTTGTAAATGAATATCTTTAATGGAACTATTTTGTTAATGTAATGAATATGAATATCTTTGTTTTTTGTTTTAATGATTGAAAGTGGGGATGAAAGTCTGAATGATTAACAAACAAAAGATTGAAAGTATTGAATATGATTTTCACTGATAAGAATTGAAGAAAGAGTGAGTGATTTTCAGATAAGACACTAGCACTAGGCAATGTTATGTAGTCTATGGAACTGCTGCTTCAAGTGCCAAATTACATGGAGCCAAAATTCTAGAGCCAGAATTCTGGTTGAAGAATTTCAAACAACCAATAAACAGATGAATGTAGGTAGATTTCTCATAGGGTTGCTGAGTTTATAGAACACTAGCACTAGGCAATGTTATGTACTCTATGGGACTCCTGCTTCAAGTGCCAAATTACATGGAGCCAAAATTCTAGAGCAGAATTCTGGTTGAAGAATTTCAAACAACCAATAAACAGATGGAATGTAGGTAGATTTCTCATAGGGTAGCTGAGTTTATAGACACTAGCACTAGGCAATGTAATGTAGTCTGGTGGTAAACGAGATTCTGTCCTTAACTGAAAGGGATTCGGCACCATAACACTAGCACTACATTGCTCAATATAGTATTGTGCAGTTTTGTATTGTTATTGCTCAATATAGCACTAGGCAATGTAATGCTCTCTAGCTCTATAATCAATTGGGATACTGAAAAAGAAGGGGTACCGAAATACTACCAACTTTTCGTTTTGGCTCGTGAGTCTTATGGTAAAGAGTTTGGACGATCTCAAAAATCAATATCCAAACCTCTAACTGGAGTAATCTCAACAGTTAGGTAATAACGTACTACTTGGTGCTTTAATTATAAATCAGAGTTATAATGCGGAAAGGGAAAAGCACACAAGACACCAAACATTTTTTAACGAGGAAACTGCCTTGCAGAAAAACCTCGGGACCTCGTCCAGTTTTGAACACCGCCCAGTACAAACTGACTACAAACACTAGCCTACTATAAGACTTCGGTCTGGGATGTAGCAGAGACCAACTCAAGCCCTCCAAGCGAATTGGCTACTGTCGCCTTCCTTACGTCTCTGGATCCCCCACAGATCGTCACGCACTTGATTCCCCTAGCTGACGTCCTTTACAGGCCTAGGAGTTGCTTTGACCGATGCCAAAGGCTTTTGTCAGCAATACTGGGTTTTAAACCAAAACTGTTGACTTATGGTGTAACTGTCCTCTATCAGTTTACCATAAATAAGATGACTTCCTTCGGATTGTCAAATCCAGGTCATACGGAAATCTACTTAACAAATCAGGGCTGACATGCACCTTGCAACGCCCAATCTGTATCTACCTCAGTTATAGATGAAGAACCACTTAAGGAACTTGTATAACTGGAGCCAACTAGGTCTTACAACACCGAGTGCAGCCGTGCGTTGCTACCTTTCAAA
>JAJJMA010005229.1:0-11118 GCA_023529015.1 Papaver nudicaule
CACCTTCTTGTTAGTTAAGTAGTTGTCAAGGTTACTTCTCATGTATGTATGAACATACTGATATTAACAACAGGTTGTTGAAGTCACCAACAAAGTGCTGGCGTTTTCTCATAAAATGAATAATTTTTACATCAGTAGTTTCACCGATCGACTATCATTCTATGTTGATCATGCACTGTGGTACAATGGCTTATGTATATTATCCAAAAAAAAAAGACTTAACAGATGTAGATATATTTTATGACTGCTCAGTAAATTCAACTTTTCATGTGTAAGTTCCCAAGATTCACCGACCCAAATTTCTGGAACATCAAAAGTTCAATTAAAACCTCGACCAGGACAATGAAATTTGAGGGCTAAAGCATAATTTATCTGAAAATTATAGGTATAGATAATAAATTTGATTGAAGGATTTCAATGATTACCTGGTTTGAAGAAGATCGACAAGCAACTGCAGAGCACCTGAATCCCCACAAACCTCCCATACTGCTGCCCTAACTTCAGAATCGGATGGTTGCTTCTCTTCTTCATTTCCAACAAGCTAACAAGCAAAAATTGAGATAACTGAGGTCATCGGGTTACAACTTACAGCGTAAATATACTTGAATGAGATATGAATAGCAATTACACTAACAAGCTACAACTAACTGTTGTAACTAAAAAGATCTGTATATAGCATCTAAAAAATGATAAATACTTTGAGCCAAACGAACCTCTTCCAGCAGTGATGAAACTTTAAACAGCTCTTCCTCATTCATGGCTATGGTCCGCAAAGTAGTTAAGAATTCCTCTGGAAAAACAAGTTTATCCTGATATATAGGAATCTTACGCTGACCAGACCAACTAAAACTGCACACCCTATGCTGAACATTATCTTCATCTTGCAAGGAGCTTTCTGAGAAGAAACCACGATCTAATAAATTTCTCGGCAAAAGACATCTCATTTCACCCTTCTGCAAAACAAATAGGGTCTATGAGTAAAGGTTATAGGAAATACATACAGCGTATACATATTCAGCCATGTAAAATGTTAAAATCTACAGATCTTCATCCATTAAACTACTAAGAAAAGAAAGGCTTACCTGTACTTCTAAAAGCTGGGTCTTTGAATCAGCAAAAGGAACACTGTGAAGAGCCTCTACTGGATAATGGACCTGTATAGCATCACCCAGAGATATGTTATGCGAATGCGTGTTTCTTACCTCAAGAATACAAATGAACATGATCTTCAAAGTTCCAGCTATGCAATAAGAAAATGACCAACATCGCAAACAAAACGCTATTTTGGACACAGCCACATGGTAAGGAGCAGTAAGGGTGCTATGCAAAGTGTAGAGCATACTAAAGGGACCGCCCTTCACCAACAACAAATAATCACCTTTAAGTGCATAATAAGTAATTTATTACCAGAAATTTCTTGTGACATTGTCAAAGGGAATTACCATGAGATAGTCATCGGGATTATCATTGATGACAAACCCATAAAGGTACAGTAGTTCCTGCAGCAAACAAGCAAATTTAGTCAAGAAACTTAATTGTCGTTTTGTTCTAGTCAATAGAGAAGAGGAAAAAAAAAATCATAAAGACAGGTACATACCAATTCATTTGCGTTTCTATTTTTCATTCAAGTTGTTTAAGAAAAAACTATGAAAGTGTAATGAGGTTTGCCCATGAATACATGTCACTGATTTTTAAATTATATGGCTAGACTGAAGTTTTAACTATGGTTGAAGTGACACTGTAATAAAAGCCTTCCCCCACTGCTTCTCTATGACCTATTTAACTCCTCATTGCTTACAAGTAAATAAATCAACATAAGCTACCTCTAAGAAAAGATAACGGAGCTCTTCTCTGTATCAGCTTCTCATTGATGATTCAGAGTACTTACTGGACTGACAAGGAAGCAAATGTATGCAACTTTGCTCTCTCTTGTCACTCAATTCAGTTTCTTATCCGTTATATTTAGAGGATAACATTACCTCATTTCCTTTGTTACCGTAACTTATGCATATCTCTTCCTCATTTTGAATCGTACCCTGTCCAGCTTTCAAAATGATACAAATAGGTCGACAATAACATCTATCCAAAATATAGATACCATAAAACATAACTGAAGAAACAGGAGGGGCTGTCAAAAAAAAATAAACCATGGGCTTCTTATCATTTCACTTGCTCATCACTAGCAGAGGATATCTTGATTGATATCTTTATTTATCTTCCTCTAATTTCAATTTATAAGTTAAAATGCATGTTGGAAATGAGTTTCATGGTTAGATTGTACTGTACAGTGTTGGTGTTAGGAACAGTACTAGATAGTTCACCCAACCCTAAAATGCGTTTTGTTGTAACTGTGCATACATATAAAAAAGGGAGTCTCTCCTACGAGTGATTCACACTCTTTCATTCAATCTCTCTCTCTCTATGTTTCATTACCAAATGGTTCCAAATCAAATAAAACCAAATGACTGCAAAAAATTTCTTTCACGAGGAAGAAATATTTGAAGCATTTATAGGTAAGAAAAATCATGGACTACTGATACTGAATTAATTTGTGTTGAATAAACGTAAAGCCCTAAAGAACTCTTTTCTTTACAAGGTTTGCCAACGAATTAATCTATGATTGAAATTACACGGCATTGCAGCAACACAACTTATACGACTGGAAACTCACCCGACAAAAGGTACATAGATGCAGGAACTCCAGTTGTCGATCCCAAACTATCAACCTCCCATGTTGTTGCAGACTTTATCACTGAAGCAAGATCATTAAAAATGAGGTACAACACTTGACTTTGAAGTAGTTCTGACTTACAAATAGAATCAAATAATCTACTTTACTAGTTTTAGTTATACGGTTATAATAGAACCGAGCACTAAGTTTTGAATGGTATACAACATGCAATAACTAATCTACCCAGCAAAAAGATATCCATGAACTGAGCAAACTAAAACCTCAAAAGGTATCGTTTCTCATAATTTTTGTTGCGTTTATGCCTTTATGGTATTCAGAGGCTTGCTTGATTCTCCAAATATTTGGAATTTTAGTTGAATTCTTATCAAAAATAAAAAGCAGGTAAAGATAAAAGTGATGCTAGCTAGTTGCAAATGATACTTAACGAGACACACAAGGAAGTAAAATAAATTGATGAAAATTACTAAACCTGGTTTTACAACCACTAAGAAACTCAAGGCGCTAGTTACATACCATGATTGCAGAAATCAATTCCAGGAATAAGTCCCTCGACCCACACAGATTCTCCTTGTGCCGAGTTTACTGTGTTCACACCAGCTTCGCTTGCAAGTTCACAACCATGGCTGCCTAAATGTAAACTTACATGATCTTAGTTGTGCTTGAACAACAAAGGGGCAACCAAGTGATTTTTCCATACCTTTCAAATTTCCGGAAGATGAAAGGTAAAAGGAATTGAATCAATTGATAAGCTGAGAAGGAGTGAAAACAAAAGAATGAAGAAAAAGAAAATCGCACCATTTTCATTCATGGAAGGAGGCGAAATTTCTGAAGTCCCACCATCTGCGTCCAGGGGCACAGAGCCATTTTCTTCTTCTAACGTCTTCGGGAATACGTAAGAATGTGGGAAAGGTATATTTAAAGCGCGTGTCCAAAATATGGAGTTCGCCCTATCATAATGCCATTGGATAACAAAATATCAGTTATAGCTGCATTTGAATGAAATATGTAAGATAAGTAACAGAACTTAGACCAAACTGATTTCCCAGAACCTGCCAGCTGAATTGTAAAAGTTGGTAAAGGAAGTCTTTATGTGCCACTCCCATAAGTCCATTTCAGCAGCCGTGTCATTTGGGAAAAGTTTCTTAAATAGTTGATTTTCCTGGTGAATTTAGTGAATGGGATAACCTTGTATCTAAGCTCTCATTTGTTATTATCAAAATCAAAGCATTCATCAAAAATTAATAATGAAAAAAGCTTTAAAGGAATTTTTATACTTTTCATAGCCATCACAATTCATGTGCTTGGGGAGTCTAAAAGTCAATATGCAATGGTATATGTAGAAAACTGTCTATAGCAAGATAAAGATTCCGTACAGGAGGGTAGCTATAAATCCTCACTTACAGATCTACAAAAAATCTACTTAAAATAAAAAGCTTACAGCACCATCGGGATAAGAAAGATTCCGTACTCTACAGAAGGGTAACTACAAATCCTCATTTGAAGGACGCTAGTACTTGTGCTAACGAACAACATACCATACTTCATAACTACTGCAAATTATAAGCTCAAATATCAATGTAGGATGTTTAAGAGATACAATAATACCAAATGAGTAAAATACTGTGTGCCTAGTACTTCAGAGTCTAAATAGTAGCCAGTCACTACCATACTCAATTTTTATTTATTTATCTTGTGATCTACGGATGCCACATTTCGTCTTGCAATTACGACGACAATTTTACTGTTGCATTTCTTCAGATTACAATAAAATCAATCTGTAATTCCCATCAAATTTCAATCGATAATCAAATGCAACATGATCTAACTCGCCTGCTCAATTTGACCATGATATTCAATTTCAATTTTATTAATTAGATTAGTAGCTAAGACTCAAGAGTATGCTAAAAAAGATTGTGGGACATGATATAAGTAAATGTATAACAGAATAACAATTCGTTAAGAAGGTACATACCAAAGGAAGTCCTCGTAACGCACTTCACTGGTAAAAGAAGCGCAAAAATACAAATCTTTAGTATCTAATCCAGTTAACAGAACATAAAGAATAAATATCATAAGATGTATAAATTGGTGGTATGAGACTACATTGTGTCAATTCTTAAAAAATTGCCATCAAATTGAAAGACACACATTTGGATGATTGTAATGGTGCAACATAGGGCCACATGCAACAAAAATTGTATGAGAATGAATAGCAACGGATTGTGATAGTGGTATGCAAATAGCAGTAGACAGTGATAGCGGTATGCAAAATTTATAGACTTGAACTTCTGGATAGAGTATTCCAGAAGTTATGATTGGGACAGTTTGGATATGCAAACTGATTTAGATGATTTTTCATATAAAACTATCAACAAATTTTCAAAAGTAAGAGTGAATAATAAAAGAAATACCGAGTTCACATACCTTTCCAGTTCCCCATCAAGTATCTCCATAACCAAATTCTTCACTTTCTCCTCGTACAAATGCTCCAACTTTTTCTTCTGTTAAAATAAAAATTCAACACACTCAATTAAACAGCCCTAACCGAGCACTAAGCAAAAATTCTCAAAACAGCAAAAAAGAAATTAGAGGACTACCACACAGCTATACAACCCCCACCATTTTCACTAACAACACTTCATTGACCTAAACAAAAATATAATCATCCAGCTCCAAGTCTCCAAATTGTACTTATTAGGTTCAAAACAACGGTTTAATGACTTCAAACAAAAAATTCGAGCAGAATTAAGCTTCACAGGGTTAAAGGGCAGAGTTAAGCTTACCAGGGTTAAAGGTTTCA
Source organism: Papaver nudicaule (assembly GCA_023529015.1). Classification (NCBI taxonomy): domain Eukaryota; kingdom Viridiplantae; phylum Streptophyta; class Magnoliopsida; order Ranunculales; family Papaveraceae; genus Papaver; species Papaver nudicaule. The sequence goes on from JAJJMA010005229.1 coordinate 5,493, forward strand.
GAATAATATATCTACATTATTAACAAGTAACGCACACATTTTGATACGACATACACACACAGTAATTTAGCAAACCCAAAATGAACAACTCACACAAAAACATTGAACTGTACCCAACTTTTGACAGGACTAGATATTTTACAAAGACATTTCCCAACAACAACTAATCCCCCATAATGTACAAATTGTCGAGCACACATCAATCATACACGCGTATTTTACCTGCATTTGAGTTGCTTTATACAAAGTAGTCCCTTTAAGCTCCATAATCTCATCTTCACTAAACCAAAGTGGATTCCCAAATGTAACTGGTAACATATCAATATACCTATACACATAACAAAAAACCAACCTCTTCATTTTCACATTAAAACCTTATAAAAAAACACAACAAATTCAATAAGAATCATAACAATACTTACGGTTTCCATAACGAATTCTTGCGAAGACGTTCGACAGTTAAGAACAAAATCATTAAGAAACGATCATCAACTTCTCCTTGTTCAAACATAGCTCTACATTTAAGTCCTAAACTAGGGTCTTGTAATACACTCATGGGTGTTATTGATAAATCTAATGGCACAACTAGTAAAATTCTACTGTTTTGATCAGATTGTTGTTGAGATGAAGAAAAAAGACCAAACCCTTTGTTCGGACCACAATGTTTGATCTTACAACCACGCAATTCAGCTTTGTTTGCTTCCAACCATTGAATGAAATGTTGGATTTTGATTTCTTCTAGGGTTTCCATTTTGGGGGTGCTGAAAGGAAATTATGAGAAAGGGTTTTGAGGTTTTGGCCCTTTCAAGGAAAGGAGAGGGAGTATGATAATTCAGCCCCAAACCCTCCAAATACAATTAGGAAAAGTAGAGGGAGGATGATAATTCAGCCCAAGCACCACCAAACACAAAATGTCGGATACCTGAAACCGACATTGTGCTTTCTAATGTCCTGCTGCCGCAGTTTTAAAGCCAAAGACATGACCTTTTTCTCTTCTCTTCAACAAACCACTATTTAGCAGCTGCGCCGATTGCCGCTGCTGCATCTCTGAGAAGAAGGAAAAGAAGGAACATTGTTGCTACTGGTATGAACTTCTTCTAAAGGTTTCTTTTTTCTTCCCCTTGTATGAATGGTGGTAAATCTTTGATTGAAATCCTTAAACCCTAGGTTTTTAAATTTATAAACCCTATAAAGTTTTGTTTTTTTACAAGGAAAATTAGTTTCTGCATGAACCCTTTTAGCCTTGAGCTACAAAAATCTTGTTATTAGTCTATAAGCAATTTTGATTTGTGTGTTTGATACTAACGGCTGTTGGGTCTTGTTTGTTTTTTTAAGGTGTTGCAGAATGATAGCCTTGATTGAAACCCCAGCAGGGTTCGCCCTTTTTAAGGTTTTAGATGAAGGAAAACTCGAAAATATTGAGGTAGAAACCTGTGATTCCGCATTTTAAACATAATTTTCGTTCGTCTAATTTGTTCATACAATCTATTTTTGTGTGTAGGATTTGTGGAAGGAGTTTTCTACTTCAGATTCAGCTAGAAAGGTATTGTTTTGTTGTTGTTGCATGATTTATGTAATATATTGTGCTGGATGTGTTTGTAATTGAATACTTGATGTGATAACAGATTGTAAAGTTGAAAGCTTTCTCAAAGTTTGAGAACACGGCTGAGGCATTGTCAGCGACTACGTTACTTATTGATAGCAAACCAAGCAAGGGTCTTCGTAAGTTCTTGAAGGCTCACTGCGATGGAGAAAGATTGGATGTAGCTGATTCCAGACTAGGAAAAGCCATTCAGGAGAAACTGGTAAACCTCTTCTACAGCTCTGCTCAATATACATAATTTTTCGTGTGAGATTGGATGTGTGTGCTTTAATGATGTTTTCTTGTTTCAGAATATTAATTGTGTGCATGATAACATGGTGATGGAGCTGATGAGAGGTGTCAGAAGCCAGTTGACTGAACTTATTTCAGGTCTCGGTGTTCAAGATTTAACTCCAATGAGTTTGGGTTTGTCTCACAGCTTGTCTAGATTCAAGCTTAAGTTCAGCCCTGATAAGGTAAAATCCCCTAAAATTTAATGTGTTTGCAGTATGTGAACTTAATAGCTTTTGTTAGCCTTCGGTGACCTGTCTCATTTCGGTAACTGTTCTGGTTGATGAAATTGTAGAAAAAACAATTTTATATATTTGGCTTTTATTCCGTCAATTTGAAATGCTAATGTCAAGACCTGGAAAGAGGATTGAATTTTCCAAGCCTTTATGTAATGAAATGTACTTAAGGTTTTGGAGCTTCGTTTGGTGATTTTAGTTATGCATTTTGTTCCTAGTTGAACTTCAGTTGGATAACTTGGATTTCGTCTTTTGCAAAACATGGGTCCTTACTCATTGAAGATTCTTCCATACACCTTTATATCCTATGCTTTAAAGTTTTCTATGTATCTCAGTGATTCCCTTTGGTCTGTTGTTAGTTAGATCCTTAACCTTGATAGAATGGTAAATCGTCTCTTTATCCATCTGGTCTGTTGTTAGTTAGATCCTTAACCTTGATAAAATGGTAAATCGTCTCTTTATCCATCTGCTTGTGTATTTTAATGGGTAATAATGTTGTGCATTCCTTCTCCTTCCTATTCTTGAATAAAATGACTAGTTTTAGAATTTCTCAGCAGAATCTCGCGTTTGGTCAAGTTATTGTTATACTGTCTAACTTGGCTTCTGATTTTATTCCTCTTGTGTTTAGGTGGATACCATGATCATTCAAGCAATTGGTTTATTGGATGATCTTGACAAAGAGCTTAATACATATGCAATGAGGGTTAGGGAATGGTACGGATGGCACTTTCCAGAGCTTGCAAAGATTGTGTCAGATAATATCTTATATGCTAAAGCCGTGAAACTGATGGGAAACCGTACAAATGCTGCAGACCTGGATTTCTCTGAGGTAAGGTGATTCTGTTGATCACAGGAATAGAAAATGTAGCATCGGTTATTTTAGATGTTTCAGTGGTTTGATGAATCTTTTAAAGTTATGTTCTTGTTTTATTTTGTTTATGCGGGTCTCGTTCTTGCTAAATATCATATAGAAATAGTACCTTTTCAGGTTATATAGGTAAGCTGTAGGTTTTGGATTGTTCTAATACTACTGAAATATTGGGGTTTTGAAGTCTTTGTTTGTATTGTTTATTTAGGTCTTACCAGAAGAGATTGAGACTGATTTGAAAGAGGCAGCTGTCATCTCTATGGGAACTGAGGTCAGTGAACTGGACCTGATGAATATCAAGGAGCTCTGTGACCAAGTGTTGTCACTTTCCGAGTATAGGGCCCAACTTTATGATTACTTGAAAAGCAGAATGAACACCATTGCCCCTAATCTTACTGCCCTTGTTGGAGAACTTGTTGGAGCTCGTCTCATTGCTCATGGTGGTAGCTTGTTAAACCTTGCTAAGCAACCTGGAAGCACTATCCAGATTCTTGGTGCAGAGAAAGCTCTCTTTAGAGCTCTTAAGACCAAACATGCTACACCCAAATACGGGCTTATCTACCATGCTTCGTTGATTGGTCAAGCTGCCTCTAAACTCAAGGGAAAGATATCTAGAACTCTGGCAGCTAAAAGTGTGTTGGCCATCAGATACGATGCTCTAGGAGACACTCAAGATAACACCATGGGTCTGGAGAGTCGTGCCAAGGTATCAGATCAGAACTTTTATTTTTAATTTTTGTACATTTAAAACTTATCTATTGAACTCGTTTCTGATTAGAAAGTTCTTGTGCAGCTTGAAGCACGGTTGAGGACTCTCGAGGGTAAAGAAGTGGGTCGTTCTGCTGGATCCACTAAAGGCAAGCCGAAGATTGAAGTCTATGACAAGGACCGAAAGAAGGGTACAGGGGGTCTCATAACTTCTGCACAGGTTGGTTTGGTCCCAGTTTCTTATTTAACTGATTTAGTTTGTCAATTGTCTATTGTTCACTGATGGTTATTTGTGTGTGAAGACCTACAATCCCTCAGCTGACGCAGTACTAGGAACGCCAGCACCATTGGAAGACTCTGACGTAAAAAAGAGGAAACAGGTAGAGACAGAGGAACCAGCTGCTAAGGCGGGAGAAAAGAAAGATAAAAAGAAGAAGAAGAAGAAAGAGGAGGTTGAGGAGAAAGAGGAGGAAACCCCTAAGAAAGAAAAGAAGAAGAAACAGAAGGCTGCCGAAGCTGAACAGGCTGTCAAGCAAGAAGATGGGGAAGGAAAGAAGAGGAAAAAGAAGAGAAAGCATGAGGAAGAAGAAGAGGTAGAAGCTCAAAGCCAGAAAAAGGACAAAAAGAAAAAGAAGAAGAAGAGCGATGACTGATGATGTTAAGGTGTGATTGGTAAGTTCTTCTGAAATTTTGCAGTTTTGTGTTTCTTTTTTTTTTCCGATTTTGAAGCATGTTTGTTGTTTTCGCATCCTTCTTTGAATTAAACCTAGAGTGCAATATTTTGAGGTACCAATGCAATATTTTTGACTGGCATTTCTGTGTTTTATGCAGTTCTGGAAGAAATGATCTGTGTTGATCCGGAGATCTGTCAGACTCTCATCTTTACTGTAGTAGTCCCTGTTGGTTTTGTTGATGCTGCCATTTTGATCAAAAGCTGGAGAAGAATGTATAAATGAGTACTAATATATTTTTAAATTTCTGTTTTTTGCTTTTCACCTGTGAGACTTGAGAGGGAAATGGTTTCTTTATTTATTTACCTTAGTTTATGTAATGAAGCCATTCTTAGGTATCAGTTTGTTTTTCTTAATACAAACAACACTAATATTTGGTTAGCATCTTTCATTTCCCAAGTATCATTTGAGTAATTGCAATTGAGAAAAGTAGCTGTTCCCTTGGCTGAAATTTAGACCCTTCTCCTTGGGTCACAGCAGTACTACCTGACCTGTATCTGAACTACCCTCAACCCTCACTAGCTGCCTCCAAATCTTTTCTTCTCCTTGTCTTGTCTTGTCTTTTACTGCAACTCAGTTCTTTGCACCACTTCCAAACAATTCATGTCTTCATACAAATTTCAGCTACTTGTAAAAAAGCTTCATACAGTTTGGGGAGAGAACTGGAGAAACTACAGGCTTTGCCATTTAGTGAGACCAATAGTACCACCATTCAACAGACTATACAACAAGAATTCCAATACTGGAAGAAAAAAAAAAGTTGAAGCCGAATTTTGGCAGCAGCAGTTTAATGATAACTGGATAAAAGAGCCTGACAGTAATGCTGCTTATTTTCAGGCTAAGGCCAGTAGAAGGAGAAGTAGGAATAATATTATTGCTTTAAAAGATTCTCATGGAGAATGGCATCATGGCAAACAGAACCTGGCCAATCCATTAAGAATTTCTCCGCAATAGCCACTTCCACAAACAAATCCGGTTATCCATGACTCACAATTCAGCAGTATTAGTTCTATCATCTCAGCTCAGGATTTCTCATTAGTCTGCCTGCCTCTACTGAATTCTATGAAGCTGTTCAAAGTCTGTCTGGCAAGTTTGAATGCTCCAGGTCTGGATGGTTATCCGGCTGGATTCGTTCAAAAACAGTGGGAGATAGTAGGAGATGACATAACTCAGATGGTTCGGACTTTCTTCGTCACTAAAAAGCTACCCA
>JAJJMA010005248.1:0-10347 GCA_023529015.1 Papaver nudicaule
AGAAACCAATTTCAGGTCTAGTCCATGTTAAGTACTGTAGAGCACCAACAAGTGACCTGTATGGTGTAGCATCATCTAACTTTTCACCACTGCTAGCTAACAATTTAAAACTAAGAGGCACAGGAGAGGAGCATGGTTTTGCATCAGTCATATCAAACTTCTTTAGCAAATCCAGAGCATATTTAGTTTGAGACATAAACAAGCAAGTAGCATTCCTCTTAATCTCAAGACCCAGAAAATAATGTAAATCTCCTAAGTCTTTGATAGGAAAATGACTCTGCAGTAAGGATATCAGCTCATTGCAGTAAGGCTTAGAATTACCTGTAAGAATGATATCATCCACATAGATCAAACAGATTGTTATTCTAGAACCATGCTTTTGCACAAAAAGGGAGGAATCAACTGTTGATGCAAGAAAACCATAGGACAACAGCACATTCATCAGTTTCTCATACCATGCTCTAGGTGCTTGCTTTAAGCCATAAATGGACTTGTTTAGTTATGCTCAGGATCAACAAATCCTTGTGGCTGAACCATATAAACATCTTCAGCAAGATCACCATGTAAGAAAGCATTGCTTACATCAAGTTGAGTAATAGACCAGTTGCAATTTACTGCCAAAGAAAGAATTACTCTAATTGTTGAAGGTTTAGCAACTGGTGCAAATGTTTCATTGTAATCCTGCCCTTCTCTCTGATGAAACCCCTTAACAACAAGTCTTGATTTTCTTCTGTCTGTGGAACCATCAGGTTTCTCCTTCTTTCTGTAAACCCACTTGTTACCAATTAGATTTTGGCCTTCATAAGGAACTTTAGTCCAAGTGTTTGTAGCCTCTAAAGCATCATGTTCCTCAACCATTGAAACTCTCCACTTTGGCAACTTCATAGCTTGACTAAAGCATGTAGGAACAGGATCAGAATCATCTAAAATTTCCTGTAACTTAGCAGACAAACCATATCTTGTAGCATAAGCCTTTGGTTTGGAAATTCCATTCTTACTCCTTGTAGTCATTTGATGAGTATTAGGAACTTTAGGAGATAAAGTGTCAGACTCACTGTGAGAAATGCTCAAGTCAGCAGAAGATGTACTTGACTCAGAAGTAGAAGTACTTGACTCAACAGCTATGTTGTCAAAAGTGGAGGTACTTGACTCAGGAATAGAGGTACTTGACTCAACAGCAGGATGTTGAGCAGAAGGTTGTAGCTCCAGATGTTGAATAACAGTACTAACATCATGTGCTTTAGGTAACAAAACAGTAGGAACATTTATTTTCTTGACCTTTAAAGGAAATATAGATTCCTTAAAAACAACATGTCTGCTGATGTAGATTTTTCCAGTACTCAAATCTAAGCACCTATAACCCTTATGCTGAATACTATAACCAACAAAAGCACAAGCAAGACTTCTAGGTTGCAGTTTGTTCTGTGTATAAGGTCTAATCCAAGGATAACATAAACAACCAAAAGCTCTAAGAAATGTATAATCAGGTTTTCTGTGAAAGAGTACCTCAAATGGAGACTTGAACTCAATTGTTCTGACTGGAAGTCTGTTAATAGTATAATTTGCAGCAGTGAAGGCTTCAACCCAAAAAGAAGATGGTAAACCAGACTGAATGAGAAATGTCCTACCAACATCAACAAGGTGTCTGTGCTTAGCCTCTGCAACACCATTCTGTTCTTGAGTATGAGGACATGAAACCTCATGAATAATACCACAGTTAGATAGAAAACCTGATAATTCTTTATTCAGAAACTCACCACCACCATCAGTTCTTATAACAATTATAGGAGTAGAAAATTGTCTTTCAACTTGAACTTTGAACTTGTAGAAAATTTTCTTAAAATCTGATTTCTCATAAAGAGGGTAGATCCAGCAAAATTTGGTGAAGTCATCCACAATGTTAACATAGTATTTAAAACCAGAAACAGAAGGTACAGGACTTGGACCCCATAAATCTAGATGTAAAAGCTCCAGAGGCTTATTACAATGATGACTTGAAGCTGTAAAGGGTAACTTGTGACTTCTACCAACATGACAATCATGACAAAATATTGGTGCTTTCATAAGACTGTCTAGACTTAGAGATTTACACACAATTTTCATAGTCTGATATGATGGATGAGCAAGCCTTCTATGCCAAACTTCAGCAGGTACAGAAGAAGCATCAGACAGTACTTTATTTGATGTAGATAGTATGCTAGCTTGAGCTTTATTCTCCTTAGTTGTAGTAGTGTTATTGTCCTTGAAGTGAATAGGATAGAGACCATTATGCTGAGGGCCTTGTAAAAGTTTCTTCCCAGTCAACAAATCCTTAACACAAAAGCCATAACCATCAAATGTAATAGAACAATGATTGTCAGATGTAAACTTTTGTACTGACAAAAGGTTTTGTGAAGCTTTTGGTACTAACATCACATTCTTAAGTCTAAATTGTTGTGTAGGAGTATTTTTAAGAGAGTAACCAGAATGTGTAATAGACATACCTTCTCCATTTGCTGTGTGAATCTCCTCAGTACCTTCATAAGCAGATGCAAACTGAAGTTCACTATCATCAGAAGTAATGTGCTGATTTGCACCAGTATCAGCATACCAAGGATTACTGCCCATTACATTTGCACAAGCAAGCATTGCAGCTAAGTGTTTAGGTGTATGTATATTCTGATATGCCATATTCAGTCTGTTACTGCAAGCAAGAGCACCATGACCAACTTTCCCACATATTTGACAAGTAGTAGCATCAGGTATAGTTGTATTTGATGTGGTCATTTGTATATTTTGTGGTGGTCTGACAGAAGAAAATTGTACTGGAGTTGAAGGTAAAAATGAACCACCTCTAGAGGGAACAAATCCTCTTCCATATGAAGAATTAGAAGACCTACCACCACCACCTCTTCCATATTTAGGTGCATAAGTTGTTGGTCTGACATAAGTAGATCTTCCATAAGATCTATGTGAAGGTGTATGTGCAGCAAAAGCTCTAGCAGTAGAATCTGAAATCAAGTCTTTGTTTCTATCTTCAATTGCTGCCTCTTCACTAAGTAAACTGTTATGAAGCTGAATCCAAGTAACAGGTGGATCCTTGTGTCGCATATTAGTGATGAAAGGTATATAATCAGAGTTCAAAGCTCTTAATGTCATAACAACTAATTCTCTGTCAGAGACAATATCACCTGCTGCTGCTAATTGATTAGCTATCATCTTAATTTCATTCACAAGAAAAGTAACAGATTTATCACCTTGAGATAGAGAAACAAGCTTCGTCCTCAGATGCAAAGCATGTGTAGATGAAGATCTACCAAATCGACGCTCAATGTTGGTCCATAATTCATGAGCTGAAGAAGATCTTGAAAGATAAGGTATGACAGAATCAGAAATAGTATTGTTGATCCACAGACGAAGAGTAGCATCATCAGCTTTCCAATCAAGATAATCCTGATTTTCAACACCATTAGTTTCATTTCTAGCATTGGTGTAACGCTGTGGACAAGGATAAGAACCATCAAGATACTTTCCAATTCGATACTTCTCGATAACTGGTTCCATAAGGTCTCTCCATGTGTGATAGTTATCTTCAGTGAGTTTAAAATGGATAAGTTGAGTAAGTTGATGAACAGATACAGCAGAGAAATTTGTAGTAGAAGGATTTTCCATTGAAGAAGTAGATGGAAAATGAGTAATCATAAAAGAAAGAAAATAGATCTGACAGAAATAGAAATTGAAACAAGAAATTGAAACAAGAAATTGTTTCAGAGAATCGAAAGATAAACGAATTGTTTCAGAGATTCAAATGAAGAAATAAAGAAATTAGAGTTTGGAAACCCTAAATCAAGAAAGGAAGATCAAGATTTGCAAGAATCACAGCGGAAAAAGAAGAGTAAAGAATCGAAACCTAAGAACAAAGAAGTTCTTAGTCTGATACCATGATAGAGTTAGTAATGAACATAAAAGATTACTGAAATTTAATCAAGAAAAGGCAATCGCCATTAAAGAGGAAATGAAGAACATAGTTCATTACAGACTCTGTTCAATTATTGAACTTAACAGCACCGACACCTGACAGGTTTCTGTTATAAAGGAAAAGCAAAAAACAGAAATAGAAATGTCGGTGGAGAGACAGCTCAGAAACAACTGTCCAAACCAAATAGAAACCGTAGATCAAAATACAGATGAATGGCTGAGAACATTCAGTTAAGGCTAGCGCTATTAAGATTTATGATAATCTGCACTCCCTCAAAAGCTCAAAACAAAACAGTCATACGTTTAACACAAAATCTCATGCATTTTAATACAATACCACCTACCACTCTCAACGTATACAAACCAAAATAACCTCTTCAGCGGCACCCTTTTTCACTCCTATAACCATACTTTGAAAGACAATATGAGACGGTTACATTGTGCATATAGCTTGCAGAGGGCATGCACCTCTAATCCATACGTGCAAAATATTTCATTTATGTGTCAGTAAAATGAAAATGCAATATTCAAACACTAATGCAGGATAACATTGAGTATGTAAAGATGATGTGAAGCTCATACAGCTAGATGATGTGTTGTGTTGTTGTAGACTGCTAAATCATGCAACTTCAACAACAGCCACATGTGCAGCAGCTGCCACTTGGGTCCGTCAGTAACTTCTCTCAATCTTTAAAATTCCCCACAAACCATCTACAGGGACAACAAAAGCCAACTGCCCAAATTAGAGCCACTATGGTCTCAACGATGGGGATACTCCATCATGTTCAACCTCGTCGTCTACTAAGAACTGCCAAGTTTCTGGAACATGCTTCTCAAATAGAGGTACCTTACTGGAGGATATGGTAACCCACACCTGTTAATAATTTAAGTTATAGAGGTGCCACTACAGATCCAGTAGATGCATCCTCATCTGCAACTTCATACTGATATATCAGTATCAGAAATAGTGGTCTACGGTTCCAAGGCAATCTGATTTTCCATACTAAGTAAGATAACAAAAAATCAAGAACAGAAGGCATAACCTGATTATACTTGACTAATCGCACGCTTCTGTGAAGGCTCCTGTTTTGATCTGTAAAAGCAATATAAAAGAGCAAACTCCATATCATTAGCAATTACAATTTGAGAATCCAGCAAAAAAAGAGATCTGAGACAGAGACATCTTCTCTCTTCAGCTTCTAGTATTCCTAAATATCGATGCTTTTATTGGCTAACCGTCCCACCCCCGCTATCTTACTATTAGGGTAGCTGCTTTTTCTTATAAAGATTCTCTATCTTTACGAAGTAACAAAAGCTATAACTACAAATACGGGACTTGGCTGTCCCAACGACTCCTTCTATCTATCTGTTCGGTGAGTACCTGTATGAATGGGTGGATATGCATCAGTCAATCGATAAATTTATCTAGAGTCCAGAACATAAACACATGGCACAAACCCATGGCACAACAACGAAAGGAGTTACTTCAATTACAGAATGGTTACTTCAATTAGGAAGGTTAACTGACGGGTCGACGTTATGCGGCATAATCTGTTGCACAGGCGAGCTCAAACATATTGAGAAGTTATCATTGGAGACATCTTATCTTACTAATATTAAGGAAGTTCCCATTTTCATGAAGCCTTTTTGCCAAAAAACGGACGGGAAATGTCCTTAATCCTTTTCTTAATCACGCCTAACATATTTCTCCCGATGCTTAAAAAGGTAGGGGCATTAATGCCATTATAAAAGTTGGTATCTTTATTTAGACCGCAATACCCCTCCGTGTTTTTAACTTTTTACCTGGTATTTCGTAATAACGTCAAAATAACAAGGTTAATTTAGTAAACTACGCATCTGCTATCATATCTCACCAAATTCTTATCCCTTTCTCACGAATCTGCTAACTCCACAGACAGAAAAAAAAAATAACCCGAAGGGAAAACCATGAAGACGATGGAGAAATGTTGGATTGAGAAGTGCTGAAAGCGATGCGCGCCATCGAATTCATTATTCATCGGGTTTCAGTTACATATCCTTAGGGTTTGATTCAATTAGGGTTTCAATTACATATACAGTTGGGGTTTCATTCGATTACATATCATAGATTGATGATGTTGTTCGAAGTGAGGACTCATAAAGGCTTATTTTTCTCTCTGCATCTAGGGTAATCGAAATTGAGAGAAACAAAGGGAAATCAGGTGAGAATTTTGGTTGTTATGTTTGTTTTCTTTCTTTTGTTTGGTAATTTTCTTAAACCCAGGTTTTTGTTGTTATTAATTGAACAATTTGGGTTTAGCTAAGTTTATTTTTGGCTATTTATGATCGTTGGATATGTATACTTGATTTGTGATTGTTGGTTCTGGGGTTTAAGTGTCTGTTTCACTCATGTAAATTTTGGTGATGAGTTTGAGAATTTATGTAACTTCTCCATATACACTTAGTACTGAACTAGGTGGTTAGAATCTTAAGTTTATGACCTGACCGGTAATTAGAACACTTGAGACTGATACTGAACTAGGTGGTTAAAATCTATGTGTATCTTAATCTTAAGTTTATGAGTTAAATCAGTTCGACATATGACTGTTTACAGTGTCATCCTATCAACGGCGCTCCCGTTTAGCACCAGATATTGATGTCCCTTCATCTTATTCTCTTCAATCGTTTCTTATTGTGTTGAAACGGTAGTCTCAGTAGAGTCCTGCTGTATTAAGGGCTCAATGGTAGTCTATTATGTCTTTCTAACATTTGTCCCAAAAACCAAACACCACCACCTGTAGATGGTATGTTTAAGTTATATATATGCTTTACATTACATTATAAATCAGCTACAGTATGTCATTGTTGTAGCCTGTACCCAGAAAATCCTATCAGTTCATAAGTACATTGCCACTGATGATGTGTTTGGGAAATAGGTTTTCTTTTTGGACTGTAATATGAAACTATAAAAGAATCACTGCATAACAGTCCAAGATTTAGTATGCAAAAGATCTGTAGATACCAACCTTTGCTAAAGCATTTATACCTTGGACTCCATCAGAGAAACAGCCGTCTAGGAAATTAAGTCGCTGACAGAATTGGAAAAGATCCTGTTTTAAACAGCAGATTTCTTGCTGTAGCAAATCATTTCGTTTTTTCTCAAATTTAGCCACCTTTATAGCATGGTTTACATTCTTCTTTTCAAGCTCCAACTGTTTCTCTAAAAACACCATATTTACGTTTTCCACTTCTCTAGCAGACACAAACTCATTCTTATGCAATTGTTTATTTCTCGGCATCTCTTCTCCAACTGCTCAGTTTCATGCTGTCCAACTGTTTCTTTTTTGACTGTAAGCCTGCAGTTTTGGCTTTTGTGTACTTTGTCCTGGTTCTGTGCAGTGTCTTTTAACGTATTTTTTACGAAGCAGAAAACCGGATCCTTGCAAGTCGCGACGGACTTTGTGAAGAGTCGGTTTTCCCACGGGAGCAAGATTGGCCTGCACTAGAGACTATAATAAGCAACAGCAAAAAGACCTCTGGAATCGAAAAAGAAGGTAACAATTTCAACTGAAAACATACAACTATGAGTTACATTTCCATTTTTTGATTAGTAAGATTTATTAATAACATGTAATCATAGAAACTTCCCACAAAATTGTGCAGATTACATCTACCCTCTTTATTTTTTGTGCTCAGGGCCTCCTCTCCCATTTTTACTTGAGCAGCCTTTGGAATAAGTATGTCGCATGGACCATTCTTAGTATCCCAGGCCTAATTTGTCTTATTAGTTAGTCTCTAAATTAATTTAGGGTGGCTCCAAATGAGAGTTCAGGAGTAAAACTTGGGGAGCTAAACTTCCCGAGTTTATGCAGCTCGGCATATATGTAATGCATCATAAGATTATGAGATCACGGATCACCTCATTTTCTTACAGTTTTTTCACTAATCTCCACATTTTCTTACAGTTTTTTCTATCATTTGATTGCCATTGTTAAGGTCAATACTCTTCCACATCGGTCAATAGTTTTTACACAACAATGATCAAAACAGGTGATTGCTTTCCCAACTTAAGATATACCAGATAGTGTCCATTATGGCAGCCAATAATTGTCAATTAGATGAGATTTTTCATTTGTCTGCTTGATCCTTCGAAAAAGAGAATAAATGAACTTTTATCTTTATGATTAACACCATATAAGTTGATTGATGTTGTATGACCTTGGTGGATCACTAGGAAGAAAAGATGCACAATGATCACTAGGTAATGCGTGCAAGCTCACCAGATCTATGAGTTTTGATTTTTGGTGTAGTAGCTTAACCAAGTTTGGCCTATTTTACAATTCAATGACTGGAGTTTTTTTTTTTTGCAAAAAGAAATTTCATTGTTCGATTGGTTTTACTTATTACATAATTTAAATTTCACTTGGAGGTCTACGTGGTGGCTCAGGGAGATCCAGCAGCTGTTCATGGAGCCGAACCACATGTTATTGAAGATACTGCAGCTGTCTTTGTGTATTCAAGGAGACCAAAAAGGGTAGTCTAAATATTATTGAGTCGGCGGTTTATAATAATTCCTGCAATTGCTTAGACAAATTAGACTTAAACATGTTTGGATGCTGGTTTGTGGTTGTTAGTGATGAAGGGTGTTGTTGAACAAAAAAGAGGGAACATTTATGAAAAATGTTGAAAATCGGGGCGTGCATACAGACGTGCATCGCACGTGCAAAGTACTAGTAGTAATGAAAAACATAGACATGATATAGACATGAATATCATTTGCTGAAGACAGTGGATTGATTTTCAATCTGTGATAAGAATAATATACTATTATATGCTAACCGAAAAGACAACTAATTAATTTTTTTTTTTTTTTTTTTTTTGGCTAAATACATCAAATCTCATTCATTCATAAGTAAAAGAAGATTACAAGGGGGCAAACCCTTACATCAAAGATCAAAATACAACAAGACACCAAACAAACAATCCGAGAAGAGAAAGAACGGAGAATCGTTGAAGCATCCCATATTGTGTATTCGAAGAAGACCCGATGAATCGGAAGAGGAATGGTATTTGGAGTGCTCTCCCACCATTTAAATAAATTTTCTTCCTTGAGAAGATATGCTCCAATGAGGATGGAGTAATTTGCCCAATTTTTAGTAATTGATATCAATTTTCCAAACCCTAGTTTTTTGTCTTCTAGAATCCACCGGAAAAAATCTTCAATCACCACCACAAACCCACTTGTAAAATCTACCCAAAACTCACAAATGAACACCATGAAGGTGCAAAGAGATGAAGAGGAACCGTAAAACGGCATGGATAAACAGGAAACCGGCAAGAACACCATTAAAATTAAACCAAAAAAGGAGAAAACTAGAAAAACTAACCAAAATAAACCTAGAAACTAGTAAGCATTAAAAGGGTGAGCTCAGATCTGCTCTAAAGAGCAAATCCGAGCTCGTCGGAGAGCGCCTGGATCTGGCCGGAGGTCTTGCCGGAAATCGCCTAGAGTGGGAGGGAGAAAGGAGAGTCAACTAATTAATGGAGGCTACTTACATAGTCGTCTAGCATGAAGACGTCCAAACTTGTGACCTCATTGGTCCCAGTGAAATCCAATTCACTCCACTTTCGAGATATTCGGACATGGGTAATCCATGGTTTTCGTGGGAATTATGTGTTTAGCCTTCCTCTCACTCATTTCTTACTCTTTTGACCTTGCATTTTAAAATTTTGAGCCCACTTAAAAAAGAAGGTCAAAAGAAAAATGTTAGGGTCAAAACAATAAATAAATTCTTTTATTATTTTTTCTTTTCTCTCTCCTGTAAAAAATAAAATAAAACGTTTAAAAATTAAATATCTTCCGAAATATAACTCGAAATTTGATAAATTTTATATATTCTGAAATCCCACGATGAGATCTACATAATGAGTACCTTTGTCGATATGTTTCGAAGCATTTTTTTTCCCGCTATGGGTGATGGTATTTTATCACTTCATTTTTTGAAATTAACTATTTGTTAGCACTTAACTCTATTGTTGAGATTAATTTTATTTATCACTTAATTTTTTAAGATGAATTGCATTGTTAATTGTTTATTTTTTTTACGCTACGGGTGATGGTGTTTATCACTTCATATTTTGCGATTAACTCTATTTTAGCACTTCAAATTATGAGATGAATTTCATTTATCACTTAATTTTTTGAGATGAACTGCAATTTTAACTTCTTATTAAGTTTTTTTTTTACCTACAGTGATGGTATTTATCACTTCATTTTTCGCGATTAACTCTATTTTAGCAGATATTATGAGATGAATTTCATTTATCACTTAATTTTTTGAGATGAATTGCTATTTTATCTTCTTACAAGGGATTTACCCGTGCCGCAGACGGCACGGGACTATTTAATAT
>JAJJMA010005252.1:0-10480 GCA_023529015.1 Papaver nudicaule
CCCTAACCATAATGTACTTGATCTTATTGTAATCTTCAGCGTCTTCAGATAAGAGTGTCCCTGCAAGCGAAGATTCAAGGTATAGATAACAAACTCAAAGTCACCACACATCTTGGTTTCTAAAAGGACATAGTCCAACAAGAGTTTGTTATAGAATTGAGTAGTATGTAAAACTTGTAAGCATATTGCATCGATGCTTCAAGATACTACACAATTTGATATGTTCTCCCCCTTACTCAATACACTAACTTTTGCTTTGACATGACAAGCACATCGATTTTACTCCCCCTATGACAATGCCGTAGACATTTGTCGTAGTAGATAGAAAGATTTTACTCCCCCTTACTACAAGATTTCTCCCCCTTTTTGTCATAAAAATAGACAAAGAAAAGAAATATAGGAATCCTCATAAAATCGCAATAATCAATGTAGACAAAGGTAAACATACCTGAAACGAGAGATAAAAAGATGCAATTCTCTCGTAGATTCCACAGCCGCACTCCCCAAAAATATATTACCATGAAGCACAAGTTCAAAAAGAACTCTCCCCCATATTGTGTCATTCCATAAGGAACAACGCGACTACCTTCCCAAGCAAGGTTTTAGAATAAATTATTGGGTACAATTTTCACAAGTGAAATTGTAGATGTGTTTTTCTTTCCTAGCCAGTTACGGTCAAATAGGAATTCAAGGTTCAATCTTCCTACTTTCTCAAAGAGTTTCGGTCAACCATCGCCTTTAGAGAAAACATTCGGTTACCCCTTCCTAGTGGTAGTAAGACTAAGAATTAAAGGTACAGCATTTAATCCAGCGGAGTTCAACATTGTAGTCTACGAGGTACCTTATTATAAAAAATCGTCTCCTAAGAGTCAGAAGCATGGATTTTGATAATCTTTCATGAACTGCTTTACCCGAACGGGTTGTATGGCTAAAAAAGCAAGTTCACGGTTTTGCAATACATTCATAAAGATAATCAATTAAGATCAAGCATTGCAATCATCAATTAAGATTTAATTTAATAACCTCGATTAATTGATGAAAAAGAAAACATGAAAGTAGTACAAGCAATTCATGCTTAAATCAAAAGATGACTACTTCTAGCATAGTGATTACCCAAACCCTAGGGAAAAGACAAAAGCTTTTTAATAAGGAGTTAACTATGCTAAGCAAAAGAGAATCAGACCTGATTCAAGGGAGTTTCTTCAAGCCTTTCACAAACTCCTTCATTGAATGCCCACCCAATGTTGAAGACCTTTTTAAGGGTTTCAGCATTGTGTTGAGTTGCTATAACATCAACCTTGTTATTGACAACTTTAACAAATTATCTGTTTTTGTATCCCAAGCTTAGCAGTTTTTCTTGATTTCTGATCAGACTATTCTGATTGTTCTGAAATCTAGTTAGCTCTTGGGTAGAGTTGGCAAGAAGCAGTTTTAATTCTGCAATTTCTTCTTCGGATTTCTTGCATCTTTGAGACAAAGCCTTAATTGCAAGAGAATTAGCTAAGCAATTTTCACAAGTTTCGTTCATGTCTTCATCAATGATGATGGTATTGTGAGAAGAATTTTTACTAGGTGTTCGATTCATCTTGACAGGTGATCATGAGATATTAACAAGAGATTATATAAATACATCCTCATCGGTCGGTTTCCGAACGTGGTTTTAAAGGGAAATATCAAGTAATTTTACTACATTACCCTTTCTTTGACAAATCATCAATCTCGATTAAGTTTACTTATGTCAACAACTTTTTATTGCATAATCCTTTGCACTAAACAACTATAAGATCTCATGGAACCTGTTCTCGACTCTTTCCTTAGGAGCCAGAGGCAGGGGGATTTCTAGAGGTTGTGCACAAGGTTGTTGACATTCATGTCGAGTCATTACATTTTGGACTCATACAGGACATGATTACACCCTTATTTTGATATTTTAGTATTGGCTCACTACAAGAAGGAGACACTTGAGTGGGTGTAGGGAAACAACTATGATATTTTGTCATATACCATCAGGAAAATTGGTCACATAACCAATTGAGCGTGGACACATCTCCTTGGAGCATTGCTCAACAAATTTAAGAGATATGGATTGTTGTTTCCTTGTTAGAAATAATGATTGCTTATTTGTCATATAGGTTATATAGCAAAAGACAAGATCATTGCGTTACTCTAAACGCTTCCCTAATGATATATTTAAATTAATCAATTTCAAGAAAGATGAGCAAGATTATGCTCATTAAAGCAATGATTCGTTAGCTCATACCTTGGAGGAGTAGAATGATCCCTTGTTGTCTCATGATTCTGTGCTGAATTTCTGTAACCCTGAAAGTCAGGATCCATCTGATGATTCTTCAATGTTCCTTTTGGAATCCACCCTGGAACACGGAGTTCACGTGAACCAATATTTCTTTCTTTCCATCTAGGCAAGTTGGCCCTAAGTGGTAGACACTGCCAGTTACCTATGAACCTTGTCTTTTCAGATTTGAATTCATTGTTATGAGTGGATAGACATGAAACTTCATTTGCAACATGAGCTAGCGTTATCCGAAGTTTGTCAATTTGATTCCTTCTAAAGGAACATTCTGACAATAGATGCCCTCTTCTTCCACAATGATTGCAAAGTAATTTGCTTCGTCGATTGTGAAACCTCATATAATTGTTTCGAGTTACTAAAGGAAGTAACATGAATTGAATTATTAGAGGAACACAGAAAGATGTCTTTACCAGAGTTTTTGTTGGGATTCCTTAATGATTCCTCAGAAGTAATAATTCCGTTGAGTTTAGAATTTTCCTTCTGAAGGGTTGAACATTCATCGTGAGTTTTCATTAGTTTGCAGATAATTTCTTTGCAAACTTCTTGAAGGTTGATAAATTCTGTTAAAAGTTATGTTTCACGAGTTTTTAAGTCTTTGATGGAACCTTCCTTAGAAGATATGACTTCCTTGGATTCAGTATAATCATGAAGAAGAATGTTGAACTCAATATTCTTTTCTTCAAGTTTTTCTGATAGTGTACGTGTGGAGGGTAAAACCCCTCGGGACACGTGTCAGATATCCAAGGGGCAAGATCGCGCCAGAGGAAGTATTGGCGAAGCCTCGGGATCAAACCAAAGAAGGGTGAGACCGAGGACACCTAGAGAAGAATCAGAAGAAAGGGATTCGGACCCTGCCTCGAAGGACCGAAGCCCCAGAGCCATCTAAGGAGTGCCGCCGAAGGAACCGCCTTACTCGACAAGGACTGACACCACCACGATTGAGTCCCTTGTCTTATTAGCTGTAAACCACCCAAGCTCGGCCTATATAAGGCGAGCTTGGAGAACATTGTAAGGTTTAGGATCCTTTGGGTGTAACCTAAGATGCAAGAGAGGGATTAGGTTTGTATCTCCTCTAGCTCCTTAGGATCATAATCCATGTAGTTGCAATACTGAAATACAAATCTTCATACGTTTAGTCTTCTGATTAATGTCTTTTACATATCTTCGGTATTGTTCTTGAGGTCTAGGTACCTTGAATCGTGTTTGAATGATTGTGTGTGTGAGTGAGATCTGAGGGCTATAGAACATCATGTACCTATGAAGATTTTCTACTCATACAGTTTGGCGCTATCAATAGCCAGTGTTTGCTTGAAACCAGTGCGAGTAACTCCTTTGGGAAGGGTGATCCGTACGCCCCCACTAGCTTGGTTCACTATCTCCTACATCGAAGTAAACCCCGAAGTTGCACCTCGAGAAGCTATAAGAGCCACCGATAAAAAGTAATCCCCCAATCCAAATGAATAAACAATAAAGTAAATACAGCAGCAACAAAGAATAAAATAGCATCAAGAACAAAAGAAACAACAAAGGTACAAATCTGATATCCAATATACAAAAGCAGCAACAAGAAATCAAAAAGGTGACAGGAGGAACACACTGCCTATTTACATCTTTAAACAATCCTTTTACACAGTATCATCAGAATCAAAAATACCCTAGGGATTATCGTGGGGTGGAAGCAAAGGCCCGCCGCCATTTCTCAAAAGCGAAGGCGAGACTTAGGGGGCACTATCGACATTAATCCTAGAACCATTGTCAGAAACATCGATAAGATCACTCTCCTTCGGCTCCCCGCCAATAGGATCTTCACCCTCCTTCGGCGTCTCGCCACCAATACCACCACCTCCCTCTGACCTATCATCAGTAATCCTGTCGCCCATCTCTGGCCTCTCGACATCAAAATCATTACTTTCCTTCAGCTTCTCACCAATGCATCTATCCTCCTCCCCTTCAGTTCCACCATCAGTATCGCTACCCATCTCTTTGAGATCCTCTTCAAGCTTCGCTGCTTGCAATTGAGCTACTATCAACTTAACATTCTCGGATGAAATAAGATCTTTATCAGACTCTAGCGAGGCATCAGGATCCTTCAGGCCATTAGGGTATTAAGGCGGCAGCATACCTAAATTTCTAAACAGATATCGACCATGCTGACGACTACACAAGGCAGTTCGTGCAGTCTCCCCTCGGATATGATCGTTGAGCTGCGAAACCTCTTTCCCTAAAGCGGAGATTTTGACATCCTTTTCCTCACACACACCACGAGAAAGACGTAGCTCCACGTCAAGCTTCGAAGCTCGCTCTCTGAATATCCATATCTCGGAAATAACCATCTCGCTCGGTCATGGCAGTCTCAAGGCGTTCATTCAAACCCTTTACGTCCCCTGTAAGACTACCGTTCTCCTGCTGTAAGAGCTGATTGTCCTTGTCAAGACGAGCAATCTTAAGACTTTGGGTGCGAACAAGACCCAGCAAGTACATTACATGATGCTTTTGCTGAAAAGAAGCAAGTATAAGATCAAAACAGCAAACAAAAAATACATAGGGCAAAGACAACCAAAAAATAAACTCACAGCTTCAATAAATGACTGATGATGAGTAACTGCTGAGGCAAGAGTACTCCTATTCCAGGAGCCAGAAAAAACTTGAGAAAAAAACTCGGACACCGAAGGATCTAAAGGATGATTTTGAGGATCTCTCGCATGTGCCTGCAGATGATTGGCTAAATCATCAGCATACGGACCAGGAAGAGAGCTCTGCTCTAAGAAATTTCGGGCCTCGGCATCTGAGCACGACCTCTGAACAAAGACATTAGGGACCGAAGGAGTACCTGCAGCAACCGACGTTGGTAAAACTAGAGAAGAGCCAATAAGAAGATCATTGGAACCATATTCATTCAAGTCCATATCGGGCTGGCCAGGATTAAAGGCATTATCACCAGAAAAAGAAGAAGAGGAAGGTCCCAGCGAGGGTACTACAATTCGGGAAGTCGGCATTGCAGCTTGTCCACGAAGAAGGCGCTCATTCACAGGACCCCTTCTTAATCTCTTAAAAATCTGAGGCCTCTCATCTTCGATCTCTTCATCATCCACCTCTTCCGCAGTCACAGTAGACAAATCAGTTAAGCCTTTGTTAACAACTTTTGTGCAAGTCCCCTTGGGTAATACAGCAGGGATGACGGCTTTCACACCTCTCTTCTTCGGAACCACAGTAGCGCTCCTCTTTCGATTCAAGTCACACAAAGAAAACTTCGCACCACCATCGTCAACGGACAGCACTTCGTTCTGCTGAAAAGAAGTCAATTTGTCAGGCTCTAAACAGAGGCAGATATCCATACCTATGGCGTAGCTGAGGCAGGAAGTGTTTATCACCTGACTAATTCCCCTCTTCCCAGCAGAAGCTGACCCCGAAGATCTTTTCCTCTTCTTATTCGAATCATCGCTATGCTCTGAAGCCTCTCGGTTCTTCAACTTCCCTTGCTCCATTTTCTGAAAAAACAAGAAGGCACATGAACGAAATGATTCAAAAAATGATTAACGAAAAAACAACTCCATCTTACCCTCATCTTGACAAGAGCAATCTTTTCCTGAGACTTCTTACGCTCCGCTTCGGAGAAGTAAATTCTGTAGAAATCAACAACAGGAAAATCATGCCCATCCTTAAACTGCGTACGCTCGACTCTCCCCTCCTCATCTTCGTAACCATAGAGGACGGGACCTTCGATGAGCACGGGTTTTGAAAACCACACCTCGTCGCTAGAATGACGAAGAAGCATGTTCGTCTTGGACCCAGAAAGATCTACGTCACCCAGAGCATGAGAAGAGTCGGCCACTTTACCTAAGCTCACACTCCAGGGAGCTTTCTCCTTGAGCAGAGTTTTTTCTACCTTGTAGTACTTAAAAAAATTCTCGGCAGTCCAGAAATCTGGAGAACGTTTAAGCTCCTCGGGAAGTTCCTTATAATAATGCGACTTGCCCCCCGAGCGAGCAACCCATTCGCTGATAACCCGAATAGAATTTCCATTCAATTGCATCACACCACAAGGAGGGGCGATTTTGGAATAAATCTCATAAAAAGGGGATTGGATGGATTGTATAACGTAATAGGAAGACCGGCACCGAGTTGTTCACCGGAAACAATCAACCTTTTATTGCTACACTTTTGAGCAGAAAACAGTTCAGGAGACAGAATTTCCCTACCCAAGCTTCGATAAGGAAAAAGATTTTGGTTAAACCCATAAATTCGCGCCCTCTCTTCCCAACTAATTTTCTGAGGATCCACCATTTTCCGAGGCAACACCTTTCCGGAAGAAATACTTTCAGAAGCCTGAAATAAAAGAAAAGTTAAAAGGAACAGCACACAAAGACCAAACAAAATGGCGGGGGACAAACCTCAAAAGCTTACCATGACCAAAGAAAGAATACAGTAGAGAAAGATTCCAACAGTCAGGCGTCTCAGAAAGCGATGAAAAAGGGGGAGGAAGAAAGAGGGAAGAAAAGGCAAGAGAAAGCGAATTTAAATAAGAAAGGGACGGAACCAGTGCAGTAGGTAGCCGGTAAAAGAAAGGCGAGGGTTTCGAAAAACACTCAAGATTACGTGTGTCAGTTAAAGAAACCGAAAGGGGGACACGTGTCGAAGAAGACGAGGCGCCAAGGGTTTTCTTCTCCAAACCTCCTCGATCTTTAGACAAGAAAAAAGGCAAAATGTGGAGGGTAAAACCCCTAGGGACACGTGTCAGAGATCCAAGGGGCAAGATCACGCCAGAGGAAGTATTGGCGAAGCCTCGGGATCAAACCAAAGAAGGGTGAGACCGAGGACACCGAGAGAAGAATCAAAAGAAAGGGATTCGGACCCTGCATCGAAGGACCGAAGCCCCAGAGCCATCTTCGGAGTGCCGCCGAAGGAACCGCCTTACTCGACAAGGACTGACACCACCACGATTGAGTCCCTTGTCTTATTAGCTGTAAACCACCCAAGCTCGGCCTATATAAGGCGAGCTTGGAGAATATTGTAAGGGTTGGGATCCTTTGGGTGTAACCTAAGCGGCAAGAGAGGGATTAGGTATGTATCTCCTCTAGCTCCTTAGGATCATAATCCATGTAGTTGCAACACTGAAATACAAATCTTCATACGTTTAGTCTTCTGATTAATGTATTTTACATATCTTCGGTATTGTTCTTAAGGTCTAGGTACCTTGAATCGTGTTTGAATGATTGTGTGTGTGAGTGAGATCTGAGGGTTATAGAACATCATGTACCTATGCAGATTTTCTACTCATACAGTACGTTCTCGATTCAATGAATCTTTTAACTCCTCTGTACACAGTAGGTAATCATTGCTCATGTTTCTAAGTTCAGAGCGAAGTTTCTCAACAAGGCTTAAGAGATCTTCTTGGTTCTCTGAAGAATATTCAAGTGTTGGTTTAGAAGATGAAGTTCTAGAATTAGGAGTTATTTTGGAAATTCCCAAACACTTGTTATAATTAAATCCTGGTAAAGACATAGTTCACGAAAGCGTCAAACACAGATAGTTACGTCCTTTGCAAGGTGTTTGCCGACTCTGATACCAACTGAAAAAGCGGGGATACCGAGATATACCACCAACTTTTAGTTTTCGTGAACCTAGTTGATTATGGTTGTTTGGACGATCTCACAAATCAATATTCAAACAACAACCTGAGTATAGTTCAGAGAACCGAACCCTAACAAGAACGTAGTTCTTGTAGATCTCAATAGAGATGGATTCACTCAAAGGTTATGAATCAACAAACTTGCAATTACTTCAATTATATAGTGCGGAAGGGAAAGTAATGCAAGACACCAGAATTTTGTTAACGAGGAAACTGCAAACCTAGCAGAAAAACCCCGGGACCTCCTCCAGATGTGAACACCCTTAGTATGAACGGTATACAGACGCTAGCCTACTCTCAGACTTCGGACTGGACTGTTTTGAGACTGAATTCACCCTACAAGCAATTCAGCTACCAATGTGCTCCTACGTTTCTTGGCTCCCGCAGTAGCCTACGTACTTGATTCCCCTAACTGACGTCCTTTACAGGCCTAGGAGTTGCTCCACTTCCCTTCGTGAAGACTAGCGCTACCCTGCCTCTAACAGGACGCCTAAAAGTATCCAAGTAATTAAACAATAATACGATTGTGATTTCCTTTAGACTTAAAGTCAAGGTTAATGGAAATCGATATGTTGAATAGGGCTTATTGATCTATCCTAAACAAATTTACCCCAAACACGATACGAACTTAGTATAAAACCTAGTTCATGACTATGCATTGGGAACTTCTAGGGTTTACGATACAAGATCTACCTTACGAAGTTTCTATCAAATCTTGGTCGTGATAAGATTGAAAATATTCAACCGACCCAAGATACAATGTGGAATTTTACTTCTGACCTGTACTTCACGATCCTCAAGTGAAGTCTTTCAATAGTCGTAGTCCAAGAAAGGACTTCGAGATGACGACCAACCTTTATGCAAGGATACACAGATGTGTAGAGGATTGAGATTGTATCTTGCAGAAGGTCATCTATTTATAGTGATCACCAAGGGAGGACTTTGCTTAATGTTTAAGCAACTTTGAGTAGGGCTCAAGCAAGTTCCGGAACTAGGAAAGTCCATAGCTTGATTACCCATTCTTAATCTTCATGTAACTTTGGACAAGGCCAAAAGTTAGAGAAGACTCAACCTTGATTGAAGGTTTGCGACTTCTGGTCCAAATCATGTTTGAACTGTTGATACTAATTATCCCATATCAAACATACACGAAACTTCGAGACTAATGATGGTCATTGGCTAAACGTTACTTTGGATACTCGTCCCCGTACGTATCCAAAATGGAACAACGATCTTAAGGACTCATTAGAAACTCTAAAATAGTGAATAATCTTAAAAGCAAACTGAATTAGTCGGATCCACAACGAAGTGTTTCATCTCCTTAACATTAAATCATATTCGTGATACAATTTCATATCGCAACAATATAGATATTTCTGGTGATGATTAAACTCGATTCAATGCAGCTTGGGAATGATACTGTATAATCTATTCTTCCGATTCCAGAAGGGATTTTGACTATAGTATTTCCTCTTGTGATTTTGTCGACCCCTCCTCACTTGGTGAGGAGGAGTATTTATAGTGATTAAGGAAAGTGATTCCTCTTTGCTATCCTTCGTTTCTTCTGATGCTTTGATGGTCTTTCGCGACAGCTGGTTTCTGCACACCGCCCATACGGTGCAATCCTGTGCTGACACCTCCCAATTGGCGTATATCTTCGTTATATGAATCCGTTGATGCTCTCGATGTCCTAATTCTTATCCGTTAAGTTGCTTTATACGCTGTCTAATCCATCCAGGTATTGACGCGTGCCCCTAGCCTTCTGTATCCCTATAAGGTGTTGATGTGACTTCTTGGAGGGTGTCGTGAGTCGATGCTGCCTCGTTCTTTTGATTACCTCGGTGGCCTACTTCGGAGTAGTCTCGCACTTCGCTTCGCCTTTTCTGTCGTGCCTTTTTACCTCTGGTTGAGGTTTGTTGGATAACGATATTTATGCATTAACATGAACATCGCTTGGATTAAGTTGTTGAATTCCATGGGCCAAGTAATGACAAGTCCGAGAACTAATCATGCCTAGACCGAAAACTTCAAGATATGGAAGTTGGAAGTTTTCGCATGGCTTATATGTACGCGTTCATAGAGCTGTCAATAGAGTTCAGGAGAATTCAGGAGAATTCTTGAACTTGTATGCACTTTTGTTCATACAAACTTTGATCGTTCTCTGAAATGCCAAAAGCAACACATGTACGCGTTCACCGTTGGGGTCATTTCAAGAGACAATTCAACATACTCTACCTATACATATTATCACAAGTGTGACAAATGCAAAGGCGAAAATCCTAGAATACTTTCGGATCATATAAACAACATCATAGACTATTGGTATGATAGAAATGGTAAATAAGATACGGAAAGGAAAAACCTTTCTAACCTTCAGCGAGGACGTTATGATTTATCAAGTAGTAAGCTTCGGTCTTCGTCTTCATCAGTCTTCGTCTCGATTACCTAAAACTATCCTAGTCGGAGGTTGTAGAGTAAACTTATCAAGGATTGTGTTTTTGTCTCATAAACTTGACAACTGACTTGAGATAGCAACATCA
>JAJJMA010005263.1:0-11961 GCA_023529015.1 Papaver nudicaule
AAAGAAAGAGGGGAAATGGTGGAGAGTGATTCACAGGCCATAGGTGCTAGGTTGTGAGAATATCTTGGGCTTTGTTGCAAACTTGCAATATATCGATTACTTACAACTAAGCTTCCATCAGTGTACATATTTAATCAACTCATTTTCTGTTTTGGCTAAAAGGTCGCGGACAAGCTTACTTACAGCTCCACCTTTTAAGAGTTCTGTTCTCCAAATTCCCTTGAAGTGAAAATATTTAAACCTTAAAGTGCTTCAAACTACTTGAATCTTCATCAAACTATGTGTAGAAAAGAAGACCCATGTTTTCTGTAAGTTGAATTCAACATCATGCTGGTTCTAGCTGTCACACTAGCTAGGGGCCGGTGAGCCATTTATATACTTGAACTGCGGGTTTGATTGGGGTAGCCATACGTGCACCTTAAGCACGTACGCCGTCGCACTGTTCTTACTACTGCATCTATGTAAATCGTAGAATTTGTATCACAAAATAACCCCAATTTGATCCTAAATTCATATTTAACGATGAAGGATGACTAAACTGCAAATTTGTAACAGTATTTGTAGAAACAAACAGATGGCTAGAGGCATTAATAAAAATGAAGAGAAGAGACAAAAAGAATTCCAAATTGTTAATATATATTGAGCATATATCTACATCTGATGACCAATTACATATAGAATCAAGAAAATTTTAAGAAAAAAATGTATACCAATTCCATATTATGCTCACACTATCTTTAATAAATCAAGAAGGCTGTCGAATTCAGCCCTCGACCCTTGTACATGCATGTCTTGTTTTAGAGGAAATGATGCACCCTACACGATGGAGTTTATTTTCATTTGACCAAAACTGAAGGTCTTCACTAGATAATGTTTCGGATCTAACAAAAACACTTCAATCAAAAATAAGGCTGTGGATGTTGATGACGAAGAAGAAAACATGAATCTTGATTAACTTCAGTATATTAGGAAAAAAAACAGCAGCCTTGAGTTGTTTTTGCATTGGTTAGAGATTTCTATAGTTATGTAGCTTTCTCTCCTTTAAGATAAAGAAAAAAAATGTATGAATCACTGATAGGTAATCAATGACCGCGCCCACGATGGCTTGGACCAGAATAAGCTTGTCTTGCAGTGATATGTTTACCAGATGTAAGAGGAGGATTGTCACGGAGATTTCTTGAAGCCTCTACACCTGACATGGAACATGAAAGGATGAGGATGAAGAAGATGATAATGAAGATTGAATTGAGAACAATAACATAAGATTGGTTCTTCATGATGATTACTATATTTTGGATCGTTTTGGTGGTGTTCTTGTGTTGAGTGAAATGAAGATTTATGATGAAGAGAGTTTGGAAGTGAGACTAGTTTCTCCTATAAAAAGGCGGTGAATAAGGAATAGACTCGGAGGAGAAACCTTGTAATTTGTATGCGTAGGAAAAGATGGGGAGAAAGAGAGAAAATGGTATTGACTTGATTTTTTCTCAAAGTTTGAATAGAAAGAGTTGGCGGAGGGAGGGGCAGGAACGTTGCCTTTTTTGGTGTTAAGTTTTTATTTTAGTTTTTAGACTTGGTGAAATTTGAAAGCGTGGTTCCTACGGTCTGACCTTGTGCATTGAAGAGGCTTTAAAATAGTTGGGGAGTGGAGAGAAGTCAAGAAGTCGGCCCAAGTAGTAGAGGAATTTGGTAGGATTTGGTAGGTTTGTTTTTGTTGTTAACTAGATTAGGAGAAGTTCGAGTTACAGTTAGAAATCCATACAAGTGTATTGGTAGGTAGGGAAACATTCTTTTCAGAGGAGGTTCAACAAAGGGAAGTAGGAAATTTATTGCAGATACTAAGATTAGATTAGCCAAATGAAATAATTGAAGTTTACAAAACCAGCTCATTGATTGCTAGCGAAGGTAGAACATGATACATTAGACTAAGTTTTCTAAAATCTTTCATCAATATGGCGCAATCCCAGACTCCGAGTGCTCTAAGTTTAAAACGATACGATCTCGTCTTCCAGTATGATATCATAAATTTCGAATTCAGATCGCAAGTCTCACATTAGATGACCCTAGGTATTTGGGGTCCTAAAGGAATACATCAATTTTTGCATTGAGTTTGTAGACATATTTTACCTACCTAAATTTGGCCCCATGAAAAAATAAGTTATATAGTGAAATCGGAAAACCCCTTATAAAAATAGACTGTTTTACCCTTTTTCAATCAGTTGCTAATTACATGATTAAAGTCTAAACAAGATTAATTAGTCTTAATTCTCATATTAAAACAAGATTAAAAATGATCAAACATTATCAAACATGAGAATCACCCAAGTTTTTTTAACCAAAATCTTGATTCTGAACAACGCACAATCGGTCTATATATATAGACACTTAAACCGATTATGCTTGGGTTCTCAAACAATCGGTAAATGTTATTATCCAAATAAGCCGATTATTGTTAATCTACCCAGAAATTTAAACAACTTAATCGGTATATCTATGCACATTTATTGGCCGAGAGTTGAAATATAATCGGTGTAAATTAATGAACATAAAGGACGATTATGTGTGCACAGGAAATTCATATACCTGAGCATTCTTAATCGGTGTATCCGAATACCATTATCTAACGATTTAAGAAATCAATTTTTTTATCGGTAGTTAATACCAAATATGGGGAACGATTACTGACCATCGCCAGACAATCGTTCGATGTATACAATAGTGTAAACCGATTCGGTAATGTTTTTGAGTAATATTTAATCACGATGTTCGATATCGAAAACCGTGTGACTTTAATTATGCCAGTACACTGTATGTACACTGTAAGGACTGAAGCTTCATTCATTGATTTAGGAAATTGAATACATGGTTTAGGAAATTTTAAAATTACATAATCTAGTAGGTCCAAACTAGCCTGTCATCCATTAATACTTCATCAATGAATCTTGGAGCACGTCTCTTCAACACGTTATAACACTTCTTGAAAGCGTATGGTTGTCGGCCTTGGCGTACTTCCCATATAACCGCGAATCTCGCTTTCTAAAATTAAAGAGTGAAAGAAAAGCATCAAGTTAGTATGCAAGAATGTAACAATGAAACAAATACAAACATGTCTCGATACTCACTTTCCACCTACTAGATCGTTGGGGATGATGGTTAACCATTTCCATAATTCTAACGTACTCTCGCATATCCATCTTCATGTGATCGAATCGAAAGCTCAACATGCTTGAATTTCGTTGTTTTCGATTCCCGTTGCGCTCTACAAAGACTTCTTTGACCCTCTTCCAAAACATAGTGCGGAGTTCATTGGGTCGTTCACGTAGGACATACGCGAATGATTTCACTAGATCTAAGTCTTCTTGCGCGTCCCAATTCCCCCATCCCCCCATTAACTCCTATTGAATTGAAAAAAAAAACTAATGGAGGAAGTAGAACTTCAAGTTGAGATGGAGGGTATGTGTGTGGGGAGGTTCTCTTATATAGATGTGATCCCAACGACTCTTTTTCTTGGGAAAACAATCAACAATAGGTATATATTTTGAACAAATGACGCCGATTTTAATGTTGCCCCAAATTTTAAATAAACAATCGGTTAATAAATAAGTCCACAAGAGCTGATATTTGAATAATTAAAAGAAAAGTATTGGACAATGAAGCATCGGTTGAACATTTTAAAATAACAGCCGATTATTTAACAACCCCAAATAGAAAATAAAATCGGTTTACAATGCAGTCAACTGAAGGCCGATTGTAACGACAATCGGCCTACAAGATGAAATATAAACGCCGATTATGTCTATGAAAAATATTTTTAAGGAATTTAACCTTACACAAACAGACATTTAATCAACCAATATAATAGTTTGCGATAAAAATCTTGAGGAGACGGTAATGTTTTTCGTACTTGAAGATCTTCCCCTTAATTCGTTGTCATTCTTTCAAAGCCCTAGCCAAAATTTCATCATCGCTATTTTGCGAATGTTGAGCTCGGATCGACATAACCAAGTGCATAAATTCGTCGACTCTTTTATGTATTTTTCTCCATCGAAACCCCAACGCATTCTGATCTCGCACAACTTGGCTTCTAGGTTCATCAATTTTGAATTCTTCAGTGACAGTAGTCCACAATTGTGGATAATTCACTTTAACACGATTTCGTTTCATTTCAGCAGGGGTCGGATAGAAAATTATATAGTTTTTACAAAGACATAAATCTTCTTCCAACGTAAATTTGGGACGTGGTTTAGGTCCATCGCGTAATGAGTCTAGAGGATTTCTATAGGATTTTCGAACCTTAGATGACGACGAAGAAGAAGAAGTTGTAGATGATTTGCATCGCTTAACTACTGCGTTACCATAGTGTCTAGGGGGAGTAGGATACTATCTCTTAAATGGAGGGGGAGTGAATAGAGGAGGTGATTTATCTGATTTTTTGGTGTAGTAGTAGTTATTGATTATCTCTCTAGTTATGTTTCGAGTTTCGGGAGTAGGAGACGTTGGAGGAGTACCGGTAGAAGATGAAGGTTTAGCCATTTTGGGGGTTGGAAACACGATTTTAAATTTTTTGAGTAGTATAGGTAGCATACTACTAAGAGTTCTCTATGTCCTTTTATAGATGAAAGCCCCAACGGCTATTTTTTTCAAAAATATGAGCATAATCGGCGTTACCTATTAGTAACACACGCCGATTGTGGAGCACAGGAGTTTGAAATATTTGATTACCTGTATTCGTTGTACAAAAACTTACAAATACAACGATTGTGTTTAATCGGCCAACACTGGAGATTGTATTAAATGATTAATATCCTGAAATACACTAACTACTATCACATGGTTATGGAACAAAATAGGAAGCATCAATACATAAACAAACATAACAACCATACATTCATAACCAGAAATTCAACGATTTAAGTCTACGACTCTTAAAAGTCATAATTTGTTCACCATCATAGATGTCCATAACATAAAATAAACTCTAAAATAAGAACACACAATACCAAAACACATAATAAAACTCAACCAGTGAAACCAGTTCCAAACCATGTTCGGCTGCGGATTAATTCCCAGCTCGGTCCGCCATTGGCCGCAACAAGTGGACGAAGACGTGCAACTTCAGCACAAAGTGTACAACCACAAGGAACATCAACAACCTCACCAACCCTCTTTCTTTAAGATTACGAGGTGCTTGCGCTTGCCATTCATCATGTGAGACAAATCTTTCGACTTGGGGAGGAAGAAAATCCCGATAATCCCTACGCAGGCCAGGAGAATTAACCCCACGCAAATGTTGTGGTCGTGGAAGAGGAGGATCAATGTGTTCATCCCTTTGACGTCGTGTTTCAATCACGCGTGGATCATCCTCACAAATTGGTGCTGGGGGGGTCATGGTAAAGCACAAGTGCAAGGTTCGATTCATCATCACGAATTGGTGGTGGGGGAGGTCGATCAATGAGTTCGTTCCTTTGACGTCGTGTCTCAATCACAAGTGGATGATCAAGGCGCATTGGTAGTGGGGGAGGTTGATAAATCACAAGAGCAAGGTTCGATTCATCATCGCGAATTGGTGTTGGTGCAACTGGAGCACATGGTTCAGTGGGTGTTGGTTGAGCACTTGATTCTGCTTCCCTGTTGCATAAACACGATGGAAACGGCTTAAATATCTCACCTATCAAGAGATTAATCGGCCTATATACATTCATACATAAAACGATTTCATAAAATCGGTGCATGTGTTGATTAATAAGAACCGATAAATAGAAATAAGTTCCAAAAAACCTGAGAGAACCAGAATCGGTAAACCTACAACCAAATATGTAACGATTACCTAAGTTTAACATGTATGGACCTGTCAATCAGAATCGGTGTTTAATATACGTATCATAAAACGATTTTAAAATGCCAGTAACGATTTGGGTAAGTTCCAAAAAATCTGAGACAAAAGAATCGGTATATAAAGTACTTAATATTCAACGATTGTTGCTGTGAAAACTAATCGTTAATAAATTCTCTTACAGAAAAACGATTGTTGTTCCAGACCAACAACAATCGTTACATATTGACAACAAGGTGCAACGATTCTGGGTGAAACCTAGGGTTTCGATTCTGCCATTTACGTGTAGGAATCAATGAAATTGTAATAACGGGTTAGTTTTACATACTTGATTGTTGTCGACATAGTGTACGCTTGCTTTGTTGATTTTGAAGATATGATGAAATTTGGGTTTATGAACTCAAAAAAAAACAACAAGTGTTATGAAAACCTAGAAGAAGAAGAGAAGAACACATATTTATGATTGAAATGAAATAAAAATGTGATTAAAAAAATCATGATTATGATTAAGAAAATCAGATTTCTAATTAAGTGTAATGCAAAGGGTAATCTAGTATATTCCACTAGATGAAGACATCCCATAGCAACTATCCCTACATAGGTTTAAATTTTCATGGGGCCAAATACTCACTCATGAGGCCAAATTTAATTATGATATTTTAATTGGAGTATGTAAAAAAATGATACAATGAGGTTGTACTTGATTCTGACTCTAAAATGTTTCAGACTGGTAGATTCTATACTTCACGTCATTGGGGCGTACGGAAAAGTTTTGGGGCAGATTTATATTCGGTACGAAAAAAGCTACCGAGTGGTGTTAATGTTTTTATTTACACTACTCGATAGCTTCATGAATTTATATTCGGTAGCTAAAAAAGTCTGCCCCAAAACTTTTCCGTACGCCCCAATGACGCCAGGATTCTATACTGCCTTATGGTACATTAATACTTCATAACTGTACTATGATTCATTTGTATCCACTAGACACATTTTTTTACCAGTCCATCAGCTAGCAGCTATACACACTAGGCATGCACCCGACCCTTAAGAGTTAAGGCTGTGAATCAATGTCACATAAAGACGAGACCAGATAGTCTAGTGAATCAAAGTCCTATAGAGACGGGATCAAGGATTATATTACTGCAAGTTAAAGTGGCCACCGACGATGACAACCCAAAGTTCAAATACAAGCAATTGGTCAACACTCAAACAAATTAGTAGACTTTAGTATTTCTGCGTGTTTCCCTTTTGGTGCTGAAATCTTGCTCCTCCTCTCCACTTGGCTAGTTAAGAGTTTCACCTAACACTACACTACTACTGCATTTCACATGACATAAGCTTGTCATTTTGTTGCCGGCTTGTAGTGGCTTCCCACTTGAACCTAACACAAAACCTCACCTTCTTTTCCTGTCATTCCCTCTTTTGGGTATTCTCTGGTCAAAAACATGGGTGCTTTTGCAACACGGAATGTACCCGCGTTTAGTTACTACTGCTGCATTTCAAAGCTAGGCCAGAAAACTTTTTGGGTTAGAGCAAGCACTATGGTTCCCTATTGTTTCTCTATTGCATAGAGAAAGGGAAAGGCAGAAATGGCGAAAAAATGGCAACCACGGTGGTCTTAGCTATTTCGAGACGGAAATCGGATTTCCGCCACAAAATTTTACGGAAATTGGATTTCCTCAGAGAAAATATTATAAGGATTTTTAAAATTTTTACGGAAATCCGATTTCCACCCTGCGGGAATTGGATTTCCGCATCGCTTCTCTATTGCTATTGCCTGCTACGAACCCGTAGCAGGCAATAGAGAAGTCTACCAATTTCTCTATTGAATAGAGAAATTTATCACCATAGTAGTTGCATTTCTCTATTCAATAGAGAAGTCTCCCCAAATACAGAACCATAGTGCTTGCTCTTAGCGTAAGGCCGATATATGGAGCCCCCGTAGCTGCATCTAAGAAATCCTATTCCATCGAGTGCACATATATTGGCCTTTTGTACTCGCCATGACAATTCTCACGAGATCCTGGAGTTTGAACTTATGTGGTTACACTAAATAATACGAGTACGCATCAAAACTCTATTTTTAACGATTCGCTAAACTTACTGTTTGAAGTGATAAACGACCAAATTAAGACAAATAAGACATGCATGATAATGATGGATACCTAGATGATCCCGAATAACAAACATCCTTTCTTTTAAATCACAATCAATAAAAGACCGAAATCTGAGTTTGAATGGATCAAACATGAATTTTTACAATGAATAATCCGAAATAAGTGATGCATGTTGACGAACTGACCATATAATATAGAATTATGACTTTTGACTCGTGAGCAACTGGTTCGTAACTTTTTAATACTACCGGGCACTGTGGACTCTTTCAAGATTTTATTAGCACAAAATCAGTTCGCCACTTTTTAGTAGCTTTCTTTGATTTTGACCGTTTCCCTCCAAGAAAAAAAGGCTTTGCCGGTTTATCTTGATTGCAGAAAAGGCAAAATTTGGTGAAGAATAAGATGGCATACAAACCAAAACCATTGGAGGTGGGGTAAAAAAAAATCCTAGCGACCACAAGTGTAAATTCGCTATTTTCAGTTGGTATTAATAAATGAAGAGGGAGGATTGGTGGACAAGTTTAGATCGATAATATCTTACAATTTTGGTTCCATTTTTTCTATAAAACTCAAACAATAATGAATTTGACGCTAATATTATTGGGATACGTTCCTATTGCAAGACTCTAAAGTTGGTGGTGTTATACATCTCGGTTTATGCTCATTTTTTGTAAGATTGTACAACCTTGTAATAGGAACATATAACCAAAATATTAGTTTCAAATTCATTGTCGTTTGAGTTTTATAAAAAGAATGGAACTGAAATTGTAAGATATTGTCTATCTAAGCTTGTCCACGGATCCTCTATGTTGATTGTGAAGTTATCCCAGATTTTCTCCCGACTGAGACAGCTTAATTTTGTTTTGGACCCCACTTTACACCATCCCATATCCCAATGTTTCAATCAATGAAAAACACTGTTGAAAGTTTCTGAAATATTGACAAACTCATGCGAAGGAAAGTCACTCTAGAATTTACCTTACCGAAAAACTGCAATCTTTTACAAATCTATACGACTTGTTTGCTTACTCTCGATGCCGTCTTGCTCGCAATAACTGGAGCTTGAGTTTTTTCTTTTTAACGCAAATGAAGATTTTCATTAACCAAAATCACGAGTTATACTGTTTATCTCTTCAATCACTGTAGAAGAGAATGATAAGATACTTTGTCCATTTTTGGAAATCATATGTTACCTACCATATTCCAAACATCCGTTTGCTTATTACGTACAATCTCTCCTTATATGTTGATATTGAAAAAGAAGGGGTACCGAAATACTACCAACTTTTCGTTTTATGGTAAGATATGGACGGTCTAAAAAATCAATATCAAAATCTGATAACCGGAGTAGGATCACAAACGATCAGTCCAACTCAAGACAAGTCTCGGCAAATCCCCTGGATGGATTATGGACCAACTCGACGGTAATGAATAACGTACTTCTTGTGTTTGCTTTAATTATATAATCAGAGAATATAATGCGGAAAGCAAAGCACACACCAAAGATTTTTCTAACGAGGAAACTACGACCTGTAGAAAAACCTCGGGACCTCGTCCAGATTGGACACCGCACAGTACAAACTGTCTACAAACACTAGCGTACTATAAGACTTCGGTCTGGGATGTAGCAGAGACCAACTCCAGCCCTCCAAGCGAATTGGCTACTGTCGCACTCCTTACGTTTCTAGATCCCCCACAGATCGTCACACACTTGATTCCCCTAGCCAACGTCCTTACAGGCCTAGGAGTTGCTTTAATCGTTGTTAAAGGCTTATGTCAACAATACCGGCTTTGCAACCTTAATTACTGACTGTATGTTTCGAACTGTCCTCTTCAGTTTAACATACGTAAAGTGACTTCCTTCGGATTGCTCCAGGTCATACGAAAATATACATACAAGCGGGGGCTGACAAGTAAACTATGCCCAACTTGTCTCTACCTCGGTTATAAAAAGAATCACTTAATAAACTTATACAACTGGAGCATACTAGGTCTTACAACACCGAGTGCAGCCGTGCGTTGCTTCCTTCAACCTTGTATTTAACGTATCAGTTGTTGAATAGCCTTATTGCAGAAGATAAGGACTATGAAATAGACAAGAACGTGATCAGGTTACCAAGGTTACATGTTAATCTGATAACAACCACATAGGTACGTTATCGCTTACATGTGCTTCCCAACTCTCAAGAGAAGTCTTTATAGTCGTTAGGTAAATCCCACAGAGGAACTGCTACCTAATGGAGGATGATTATACCACAACAAGCTTACACCGAAGTGCAAAGAGTTTACGATCAATTCCACAGAGAAACTTCATGAATGCTTGATGCTTGTGGTTTTCGTTCTTTAACCCTCTATTTATAACACTCAATAAGATAGGTTACTTTGAGATAAAGCAACTAGTTTCTTAACCTACAAGTTAGCAAGTGCCCGTGTAAACGAACTCGTTACTTGGCTTGCACACAAACAAACCCTAGATATATCTCAATTGGAAATCGTTTATCCTTTATCTGCCAAGTGATTTGTTTGCTCAAAATCACTTCAAGATAGATATCCAACAGACTAGAGATAATCTTTATCTTATTGACTCATTGAGATTCGTTAGATGGACCACATAAGATATCCTGATAAGCACAACTCCAACTAAGAGATAAAGGAGTTAGATGTTTAACCCGTGTGAAATTCCCGCAGAAAAACCACGTGGACAGTTCGTGAACCGTCCGTCTGAATTCATGCCAAATACATTGAATCTGGTGTTCACGTACATGTACTTGTACAAATCAACGTTTTGAGACTCAGAAATTTTTTTCGGTGCCACTGTTCACGAACCGGTTCGTGAACCGCCGTCGCTCAGATTAAGGTTTAACTGGATCCGCTGGAAGTTCTAGGCTGGGCCAGTACTTAGAAGTGTTATTACGCCTTCGGCTATAAACTCTGCTCTAGAGTACTCCTTTAGATTCATCCATTTCCTACAAGTGATTTGCAAGCAAACCATTGCACTGGAAAGAGCATCGAATCTATCTCATGCATCTTGTTACCTTAGTATTGTGTGAACAAATACTAACATAACTCATGGTTATGTAGACGAGAATACAAAATCTCAATCGCTATAACTCTACTAAAGTAGCCGAATATTTTGAAAGATAGAATAAGTAGAATAGAAGAATTTCCATAAAAGTCATAATTCCTACTAACCTTTTGTCGATGAAGAATATTCGATGTCTTCTTTATATTCATTGTCTTCGTCTTCAAGGTCTCTACTACTTTGTCTATATCCCAATTCTGAAATCTATACTCTAGTAGACTACATCAAGAATTGTGTTTTGACACCTAAAACTGACAACCAGGTTGACATACCAACGCTAGTGGGTTTGACCGAACAATGCCCTAACAATCTCCCCCTTTGTCAATTTTAGTGATAAAACCAATTTACACATAGATTCAAAAGATATACAATAAAGATCTAACCCATATGTATCTTGATTTCTTGAATTCTTCAACTTCTCCTTTGAGTCTTGATGTGTTTGTTGAACTCCTGTTGAAAAATCTTTAGACAACACCACAACATATCCAGCTCAAAAAACCACAAAGGTACGCTCGAGCTTATATGGGTTAATATGCTAATCCCACATGTTGTTTGTGCTAAGATTAAAAATTAGAGCAACTTTAAAGTCCGTGTAACAAAGCTTATAAAGTGATTCTACTCATTCTTGATACGAAGCTCCCCCTTAATCTTTATACCTATTTTTGCCAGATTGGTATGAAGCCCAATATTTACTCCCCCTTACTTGATACTTTCGAGAAAGTACATAAGTAAGCAGTACGGTGTTCTCCCCCTATGGTTATGAACCACAAGAACAAGAAACCATATGTATTCACCCTCTATTTGTCACAAAAATATAACAAACTAGTTGAGACTTAGGGTTTCAAGCCTATAAAGATAGTCAAGTCAAGGATGTACTCAAGTCAAGTAGGGGGTAAAACCCCTCGGAACACGTGTCTCGCATCCAAGAAGCC
>JAJJMA010005326.1:0-20240 GCA_023529015.1 Papaver nudicaule
AATTACTAATTAACTCAATTGTTCAATAGTTTTCTAATTTTTTTCTGGAGTAGCAATTATATTAACATGAATGACTGGGGCGTGGTCGCTCCCAATCAATAATTATGATCTTATCAGGTGCGTTCTTTCATATAAATCCACACAAAAAAGTAATTCAGGAAACCGTAATTCACAAATCATATTCAATTGCAGAACAAGATAGATTGGGTTGGATTAAATTTAGATTACAAAATTAATTAGAGATGCTTTAATGCATCTAGACAAACAATGCACAATGTTGGATAAGAAATTAAATTGCGACAATTTTAAATTATGGTGTGGTGTGACGCAAAGGGACATCATACGCAAAGTAACAATTATATATTAGATAGATAGTAATTGATGCTTCAGTTGTATATTCCAATTGCTAATTAACTATGTTATTCGTGTCTTGAGATATCAGTATATTATTTCTTAGAGTAGGTTAGCTTCGTTTCAGTTATGACATGTTCCATGCAATGTCACTCATACTTTTTTTTTCCCATACTTGATATAATAACTGCAGAGATCATTGATATAATAACCGCGAAGATCAGTGAGCCCGGAGACAACACAAAGTGTAAAATCCTTAACAATGAAGTAAGTAAAGAAAACAATGCAAGTTTAAATCTTTTTTTAGGTTATTTAGGTTATTTATTTATGTTGTGCTTATCAACTTATCTCTTGGATTTCTTGGTACCGGTTTATTTTGTGCTCAGTGAGCGTTTCTTTGATCATTCAAACTTAGTAGTTAATTGTTATTAGTAGATTATTTTATTTTTAAAATATTGATTATTATTTTAAGACCTTATTAAATCTGCAATATCAATGTAGAAGGTGGATGACTATAATACTAAGAACAAACCAAATACTAATTGTAATTAAAATTAAATGTTTTTCATATTTTAGAAGGATATCATATAAAGGTTATTGGTAGCAATCTAAATTTTCCCCTTTAATTGAGTTATTATGTTCATTCTAATTGAGTAACTCATTTATTAGCAACAACCACCCTACTGCGAAATTGAGTTTTCGCAGTTCAGAAAATTTGGTTCATTGAAAAATTATCTATTTTTTTTTAAAATCTTCTAATCCATCGAGTAACAGCTAAAGCAGCAACTCGCAATGAATCCAGATAAACCCTAAGGTATAACTAATATCCGTAGACTGACATATTGTACCTAAAATATAAAACTACGCAAATTTGACATTTTGGGACCTCATGGAGCCATAATTGATTAGTTACTGGTATGTTTGAGGTGCTTATTTGGAACAAACAAATAAAGGTTGCTAACAACCAAAAGAACTC
The DNA here is from genome assembly GCA_023529015.1 of Papaver nudicaule. Classification (NCBI taxonomy): domain Eukaryota; kingdom Viridiplantae; phylum Streptophyta; class Magnoliopsida; order Ranunculales; family Papaveraceae; genus Papaver; species Papaver nudicaule. Next base: position 1,328 of record JAJJMA010005326.1, read on the forward strand.
CACCAAACATAATCCACCAACAAAACTGTATTGGTGATGCTGGATGGGTGTTGAGCTAACAACTAAAATATCTACATCAAGTAACCATGCTCGATACAGTCATACTCAAACAAAACTCTCACATAATATGTTGGACTGTTGTGCCTTTTTGATTGAGATATGCGCCTGCATTTTCGGATGAGATTAACTCGCGAATGACCAGCATAATTCCAGGAACACATCACACCTATCTCAGCAACACTACCATATATCCTATATCAGAAAACTACCCGACCATTGTTCCACTTTACTGGACATAATTCCTCAACGAGATAACATCTTCATTTTTACCAAATCATATTCTGGATTTAAAGGTGGGCTTGCCCATAACACTTTTAAAGGAGATGAGCAGAATCATCAAAGGTACAAAACTTATCATAAAAAGCCTCCGGCCAGAGGAGATAGAAGCGGAAATATTATCTTGAGTTAACTCTGGCAAAAAAAAAAACCAATATGGCGTGTAATGTTGTTGTCCAATGAAATGCCGATTATCCAAAGATACCAATTTCAAATACGGGTCGGTTTTGCTATCACAGTAACCCATGTTTATGCAAAGGGGGTACACATCATAGAAGATTATTTAAAATCTCACAACTTTACAGAATGGCACATGTACTTTGGAGTGAATCAAGTGAAAATTTCTGGGTCCTCAGCTCTCAAGATTAAAATCATGCCAAAAATACTTTTACAAATGCAGTTACAAAGACCATCATGCACCATGCACATCAAAATAGCTTTGAATTAGTAGATCACGTAATTCAAAACATGATAGAACTTTTATTTTATTTTTTCCCTTGAAGGGTGGCTTTACGAAATCAAATGGTTTTAAATAGGATTTAAGATATAGACCAACATTTGATATTGTTTGCTATTTTTAATTTTATCATGTTTAATCTTCTGTAAAACATTGCAATAAGAGGCCATTTCCAAATTTAAGCTAAGACTGCATAGCTCTTGAAGTTTTACTTTCAAAATTCAAAGGCCAACTACAGTCAAATCTCTATTTACTCGAGCAGTGAATAGAAACTAACATAATATATCATCAAACGTATCATCCCCCATATTTCAAGACAACTATTAAACTCTGCACAGATTCAGTAACAAGTTTGTTTTCTTTTGAAGAAAAATTACTTTCAAATTGTATTCATACATGGCATGTTTCCTAGCGGGTTATATTGCCAAACACCTGCAGTGACTCTGACATCCTCCATGGTTATATTGCCAACAAACCTCCTGTTTCTTAGCGGGGTTTGGAAGTGGGTTGTCAGCAAGTTATTCTTATGTAGTACTCAAACACGGCCTCTTAGGGATCATATCATTGTAGATTTTAACAACGAAACCAGTAAGCAAAAATTGAGAATGCAAATTTTAGACACATGAGATATTTCATATATTAGTGCATATTTTGGATCACAAAGTAAATGTTTAGTGACAAGCCAGTTCTTTTTCACTATGCTAACTTAAGATCATTTTTGTCTCTAAGCGAACTTTTGGCCACGGCATATCCTTTTGAGACAGAGTTTAGTTAAACATATTTTGAGTCGAGGGAATCCATCATATAGATTAATGCATCTCTCGATTACTAGATTTTGACTTAAAGTGTGGTTGGCGTACCCAATAAGTTAAATCGATTTTTACCTAATGCAAGGAAAGTTTGAAATACCTAATTAGGAACGACACCATACAAGGTAAGTTTAAATTATTAAAGGTTAATATGCTTGATTTGATTTTTATTTTTTTGTAGTGTCTACGTGATTCCATTAGTATTAGATTGTTCCCTATATTTTCTATGAAGTACTGCATCTCACGGTGTCTGCAGAATTTTGTAAATATTAGATTTTAACATATATTTTTCTATGAGCAAGTGCATTCCTAACATAGACATATAAACAACTTTACTAACCTAATTTCAGTTTAAAACCAATGATTCCATTTTATTATCAATCTAATTTAGTTAATACCATGATAAAATTTTGAAAGCTTTCTTGGTAATAAAGTTTCAAAACACCGTATGTAAGACACATGACTATGTACATATGCACACAACTATCTCAAGTATACCTCCTTGCTTTTACTTCAAAAAAAAAACAAAGAACGATTTAATGGATGCTGAAAAGGATACGCCAAAAATTAATTCCGCAAGTAACCAAGGTAATGTAGTTTTTTTTATTATTATTTTACTAATAACAATTAATAATGACATGTACACAATGTTCTTAACATAAAAACTAACTTAGTAAAGAAGTATTTCTTATTGATAGAAGTTCTATCTATTACATGGTATAAGTCCTTTATATACATGTATGGAGAGAACCTTATATTACTATTTGGGCCGCACATACATGGGCCGTAAGCCCTACAACACTCCCCCTTGTGCGGTTCAATAGTAGAACTCAAATGTATTGCTTCACTAAAACTTTGAACAAGGAAAAACCCGGTGGGACAAAACCTTGAAAAGAGAAAGAGTACAACGTCTCGAGTCTTGGTAAGCTTTTCAGCTGAGTTGGTCGGTGACTTCTTGTAGCTTCAAAAGTAGTTCTTCAAATGTAGCTCTCTCATCAATGACCACAGTGTCTAAGTCAGTTGCCTCATTAAAACCTTGTCAGGAAAACCCAAAGGGACAAAGCCTGAGCTAAGGAAAAAAAGTACAATGTTAAGAATACTTAGAACAGAGTTGAACTCGCATATGTTGCCTCGTTAAAACCTTGACAAGGAAAACCCAGTGGGACAAAACCTTGGTGAAGGGAAAAGAGTACAACGTGATTAGTCCAGATTACGCCTTTGCTGATGCTGATGTTGATGCTGAAAAACACTCTCGTTTCTGGTTGGAAGTTGTTTCGCTTGACATACTATCGTGATCCTTTCTGATTCCGATGCAGTTCAGTAATATCAATTTAATCTTCAAGTCTTCAGCATTCAGCATATACGCCAAGTGTAGTTGTTGTTGTTGTCTCGTTAAAAACCTTGTCAAGTAACAAAACCCTGTGGGAAAAACAAATCTCGATCGAAGGGAAAAAGAGTACAACACAAGTTCACATTTCGAATCAAAATATGTCGACATCATATCCTTGGATCCTCCCCCTGATGTCGGCATTTCCCCCTGATTTCATTCTGGGTAGTCTCTAGACAGTTTCATTAGTCATGAGCTTTTCGAAAGTGAATATAGGTGATGACTTACAAGTCCACCATGTCTCCCCCTGATTACTTTCAGTGAAGAAGAGATTATTGTTCCTTCATAATCAACAAATTTTCGATTGCACTTCTGGTATTGCAGTTGTCTCATTAAAAACCTTGCTGAGTAACAAAACCCTGTGGGAAAAAGTAACCTCAGTCAAGGGAAAAAGAGTACAACGTACCACTAGATGCTCCCCCTGATGCTGGACAATTTCTCTAGTCCAATACATTCATGGGAGTTTGAACAACTTCTTTAGTTCAATATAGGCAGACACTTCCTTTAGTCCTTCGCAGTCAGACAAGTTCTTTAGATCTCTGCAGTTTTGCAATCATGGGAGTCGGACAATTCCGTTAGTCATATACTTTTCACATGTAATCATGGGAATACAATTTGCAAGTTCATTAGAAAACTCTACTTGCGTCTTCATAGGGATAAGAACAAACCCATGTCAATGGTTCCTTTTAGGTATCTAGAGATATTCTTGATACCATTCCAATGACGTTGCATTGGCGCTTAGCTACATCTAGCCAACAAGTTCACTGAGAACGAGATATCAGGTCGAGTACATTGTGCTAAGTACAATAATGCGCCTATTGACTTAGGAAGGGATATTCGTCTCCCAACACATCTTCATCACCTTTCTTTCACGAGATGGATCTTTACGTACATCTACAGTTCGACCAATCATGGGAGTGCTAGCTAGGTGCACTTTGTCCATATTAAATTGCCTGAATATCTTATGGACATGTGCTGACTGGTGGATGAATATTCCACATGCAAGCTCAATGTTCTAGTTCAAGTCCTAGACACATCCGAGTTTTCCCAAGATCTTTCATCTCAATTTCGAATTTCAAATAGTTTTCGGTTTCTCTTACTTCGTCAAAAGTACCTACTATGTTCATATCGTCGACATAGAAAACTATAATTGCAAATCCGGAACTTGTTTCTTTTCAAAACACGCAAGGGCACAATTTATTATTTCTATATCCCTTCCCAATCAAATGATCACTTAGACGGGTATACCACATCCGTCCGGATTACTTTAGTCCGTAAAGTGAGCGTTTCAACTTAATTGCAAACGCACTCCGTGGTTTAGAGTTACTTGATTTTGGGTAATGGAAGGCCATCTGGCACTTTCATGAATATCTCTGTATCAAGATCCCCATAGAGATATTATGTAACCACTTCCATAAGTTGCATTTCAAATCCTTCTGAAACTGCCAAGCTAATCTAATTAGCAGAACATCATGATGTTTGCTACAAGACAATAAGCGATCCAGGGGTTTGTGAGAAACCTCGCGCCACAAGGTGAGTCTTTATACTTTAAGACTTCATTATTCTCACTACACTTTGTGACAAATAACCATGTATGTCCCACAGGCTTTACACTTGGTCGGTTAGCACTACCGCACCAAATACCTGTATATTTGTCAAAGAACTAAGTTCTGCCTGGATTGCGTAGGCCAAATATGCTCTTTGTTTAAATATAAACAATATAGAGCATGGTTCGATCTCATCGTGCTCTACTTCTGGAGCAACTGAATTATATCATCACTACACACACAAGACCTCCATTGACTCATGTGCATTCTCATAATCCATTGGGATTTCATTTCTCTAGAATCATTTAAAACTTCGGAGCGTCCTCCAGTTTGATTCATGGACATGTTCAGAGAAAATTCTATGAGCTGATTTCAGATGATATAAATAGTTAGATTGTGCCTTACTCAACTTTTTCCTTTCTAGGTGAGTATCAATCGAACCTAGTGGTCTCTCCAACTTCCTTTATAGAGCCACGGCCTCAACCATACTTCCACAGAGTATAGTTGCAACACCTTAGTTTATGGTGGGTATCCTTATTTAAGGATATATATAACCTTGCAGGCACGCTTGCAGTTGGTATATTTGATCTCGTCACTTTAGCGATACCAGTGTGCATTCTGGATATCGAAAATCGTTTTTCACATCACATTTACATTGCGAAGTGTGGGGATCAATATGAGACAAACTGGGAAACACACCACGACAATTCCTGTCGTTCCCTTAGGAAATACTTTTCCTTACCTCCCCCTAACGACGGGAAGGTTGTCTCATCAAGTGACTATCCGTAAATCTAGCGGTAAAGAGATCGCCTGTCGAAGGTTCTTCGTAGCGGATATTTGTTGGGGATTCGTATCCAACATAAATACTTAATTGTCTATGTGGACCCACCTTAGTACGTTGTGGAGACGTAATTGGCACGTGTACGGCACAACCAAAAATGCGTAAATGTAAATCAGGCTTATATCCAGTTACCAACTGGTACGCAGATTATGGTTGGCTATAAGTGGGTCTAAAGAGAATAAGTCAAGCTGCATGCAATATGGTGTAACCCCAAGCAATAATAGGCAGGTTCGAACGCATAACCAGTGCCTTAGCTATCATCTGTAACCTTTTGATGTTTGCTTCTGCGAGACCAATTCGAGAGTGTATATGGGGTACATAAAGCTCTATGTCAATTCCTTTAGACATACAAAAAAATCATCAATTCCTTTAGATGTAGATTCTCCAGCATTATAAAGTCCAATAAACTTGATTATATGATCAGGGTGGTGAGCCCTTAGACATATCACTTGTGCTGGGAGCTTTGCAAAAGCAGCATTTATTGTGGACATCAATGCAAGTGTGACCAACAGGTCGAAGCATCATCCAGAACCATAAAATACTTGAATGGTCCGCATTCTGGATGTAAAAGTCCACAAATATCACCTTGTATCCTTCGTGAAAATGGATTTTTTTTTTCTTTGGTATCTTTAGCATAGGATGGTCTCGATTCTGTCTTTGCTAAAGAAGAACAAGCTTTGCATTACGAGTGATGTGCCTTCGCTAAGGCCAACGAAGAAAATGGGGTAAATGGTATGCTTCAGTTACTTTGGAAAGCAAATTGCTACTCTTCGTCGTAAAAATCTTTTGTCCCATTTCTTTCTCACTCGAAAGAATGATGTCGGTGTGAGTTCTTTAAAACACAGATCATCAAATGTCTACCTGGACACCCTAGTCGGTAGTGCCAAAGCTTGTATAAGTCACTGACCAATAGTTTGTCGTTGGAAACAATATAGGATTCAATGATCCTAATAGTGGTGATGTACAATCCACTAGAGTGACTCAATAGTTTCTCTAAGATGCGCTTCCTTCCGCATTCACTAGAAGTAACATAAAGTTCCATTTTCATAGCGAATATCCTTAAAACTCACAAGGTGTGGTTAGCTCTAAGTGCTCATAGGGTTTCTTTGACTTTAAACCTTGTGTCGCAGGCGACAAGATTTGAGCAATACTTCGCCCAATTATTACTTTCGATGATCCAATCATCGTAGTCACAAAAAGAAGTAAAATCAACAAACAATTGTCCATTTCTTAGGATAGTGCGGGTGGTTCCACTATCGAATAGACGTTTGATCTCTCCTTAAGACATTCTTTTAAGTACATCACGCGGGAGTGTCATATATAGCTGAACAGTATATCTCAGGTACTTTTGAGAATTTTTGTTCCATTAGAATGACGTCCTTTACATTATAATACACGTGTTAAACAACAGATTATCGTAAACAAAGTAAAATTCTATAACACGTAATAGAAAAATAAATACTTACAAATAATCCATAATTCTAACGTCAAGAAGGTAAGAAGACTTATAAAGTACTTTAAAGCATCTAACAAAAATATTTAAAATGAGGTCATGTAAGCCATAAAACAAAAAACTAAATGTTCTGGCACAAGCAAAGTAAGGTGTACTCATGATGTGGCAACATCCTTTATGCCATGAATGCCTGAAATTGCGAGGTTGACGTCAAGAGTAACCGTTCACATAGTGAGATTCTTGTTCGAGAATTCCCCGATACATTTGTATCTGGCAACTGCTTTGGTACTAGCTTTCCATTGCTTGAACCAACGTCCAGTAAATCACCCTTAAAACAAAGTGCAACTCCGTATGCATCATTTTATTGGCGGGATTCTTAGGTCTGGTAAATCACCGCTAAAACAAGTGCAACTCCGTCTGCATCCTTTTATTGGTGTGATTTTTATGAGTTTTCTCGAAATTAGTGTCACTATTAGTGTGGCCAGAAGTCCCTTCTCTGCAAAAATGAATAATTTCGGTACCATTTTTCGTGAGACCAAATTCCTTTATGGTCAAGATAGACACAAAAACATTTTTTTTTTTTTTTTAATGGTTGTATTGGTAACACGAAAGTCATCGTCCAATTTATGATCAAAATTGCAAATCAAATTACGTTATGATTTTAGCAGGTGTATCTTGTTTGCTAACTAAATTACTTTATGGTTTTTGGAAAAACAAACATTTTTGTTGACCAAATTACTTTATGGCTGTAATAGTGGCAAACCGTTTGCAAACCAAATTACTTTATGGTTATTTGCAAGGTGCATTCCGGTTACTGTCCAAATTTCTTTATGGTTCCAAAAATAAACCGTTCAATTCAAATCCAACCCATAATCATGGGATAGCATTCTGGGCTCAAAGAACTAATGGGAGGCCCGACGGTGTGCTAAACATTTTATTAACCCTAAAACTGAAAAGTTTCTTTATTCAACTGTTCTGATCAATAGTCATTTTTATACATGTCCGATTTTGATAAAAAATTTACTGGTGATGTAAAAACATGTAGTGATAAACATATCCAATTTTCAGATTTTTCTAACGGTTGGATTACAAGTTATATGATACGCAGTAAACAGTTCTAAATCACGTTTTTGCAGACACGATTATCAAAATCCTATATGTTTAGGTACTTTCCATGGGTGGATCGTAATGAAATTTTCACAGTTGATACATAAGATCATAATCTAACTTATACCAAAATTTAAGCTTAATCCAATGGTTGGAATTTTAATTATTAATTTCTCACGGCGCTGTTCAAAACTAGGGTTTTTCTGAACGGAAAATATTATCATGTATAGAGTTTTTGAAGATGGCATCATTCTCTGATTTAACTGAAATTTTTGGTGTGAATGATTGACCTAATATATAACAACATACTTAAATTTTGTTGAAATCTAATGGTGAAATCTCTATGTTTTATAATTATTCATCCGTAGAACCCTAATATATTCATAAAAACGAAATTCTTATATTAAAAGGAAAATACCTGGTAAGGCATTCAAAAAAAATCAACCGCAGCTCTGGTCAGGGCTTCGTGCATGATAACGTAAAGAAGTATTTCTTATTGATAGAAGTTCTATCTATTACATGGTATAAGTCCTTTATATACATGTATGGAGAGAACCTTATATTACTATTTGGGCCGCACATACATGGGCCGTAAGCCCTACAACACTTAGCTGATTTTGTAGTTTATTCATCAAACAATAATGAATGGCATGACGCAATAAGGGATTGTGCATCGTTTTCATCGGGAGTTAATTAAGATAAGAAAACTATTGTGACATTATTGCGGAATTGCATTGTTGCCGAACCAGATAAATTATGGGCACACGATTGGAACATTTATGCGGTTGAAAAAAGCAAGAACTTGAACCCCAAGCAAATAAAAAAACTAGCACTCCAAGATATCGAGATGCTAATGAAAAACCATGGTCGTTCACTCAGCGAATTGCAGTTTAGTAAAATACCATACCCTGACATGTCAACCAACGAGTGGACGAAGAAACAATAAATTGATATTTTTAGCAATTTAGGTTATTTAATTGTGATTTTCATGGTTGCTTATCTCTTGGATTTCTTTGTAACGGTTTATTTTGTGCTCAGTGAGCGTTTTTCTTTTGACATATATCCAAGCTTAATTAATATTTAACGATTATTCTTTCATTGATTATGTTTAATGGTTATTAGTAGGTTATCAAATACAAATCAATGATTTATGAATTATGTTTTTAGATACAACAAAAGATCAATGATCTGTGAATATGTTTTTAGACTCAAGAAAAGATAGCGGCAAAAGTTTGCATATTTAATTAAGATGCTTTAATGGTAATCTGTATTTTTCACTTTAATTGTGATGCTTTCATTCTAATTAAAAACGGGGCGGGGCGGAGCCCCGCCACACCATTACAGGAACAATCACCCTACCCGGTGCGTAGCACGGGTTGCTGACTAGTATTAGTAAAGATCATTCAAAAGCACATATAATAATAACTTTCTATAATATAAAACACATCGTATACGTAGTATGCTAGAGAAAAGACGCTGGTATACATCGTATGAATCCAATGGATGTGATGGCCCAAGCTGCCAGTTATACAACTTCAATGGTTAGGGCCCTCCTTAATCAATGGATTTGATTAATTTGTTATATCATTTAGTATCTCTTATTATTTTATTTATTTCATTATTAACCTCTTATTCATTAATATGTATATTTCCATTAATTAGATAAGAATTATATTGGTGGACATGAGTGAATGGTGGTCGTGGTGGTGCTGGCGAATGGTGGTGGAAACAGTGGTGGGTGTTGGTGACAGTTAGAGATGGTGACATTGGTGGTGATGGAAGAAGTAGCGGTAGCGGGTAGTTTTTTATGGTGGTGGGTGTAGGTGAATAGTGGTGGAGAATGTTAATTTCTATCATCACAGCACGAGTAACTATTTATATTGTAGAAGTTGTTGTTGAATGTATTTAGTATTTAGATAAAATTTCTTGCAATACAAAATAAAATATATGAAAAATAAATAAAAATGAGAACAACTGTTACAATATACCATGCCGTTCCATTAAGTCCAACGAGTCATTGTTCAAATTTTTTCTAATATAGTGATTACATGGTTTGATTGAATATGCCTCCCGAAACAATGACATGCTTTGATTGAAAACATACATACGTAGTCACCGTGTGTCGAGGAATTTGGTTCAACTCAAGCTAATTCGTTCATGAAAATACAATCGGGAGTTTTAATTCCGATTAGTGCCGTCATTACAAAATTGGACTATGAAAATATAAAACATGGGTTTAAGGTGTTCGCAAACTGAGTTTCCTTGAGAGTTTGTTGACTCTCCTCATGAGAATTGAGAAGTTAAATGACAATATATAAAAATGAAATGGTTCATCATTCCGCTAACCGTTGCGGCTACGATGTGAACGGGCCACATCTAACAAAGTATGTGGCCCCTCTTATCCTTGCGACACCTAAGCTTCTACAACTACCAAGTACTAGAAATTAGTTTGGTCAAAATATATCCTATTTTAAAGCCATCCTAAATTTACTCTTTCCTTTTTGATCCCACAGAAAAAAAATTGTGAATATTTTGAATTATAATATCTATGATATATTTTCGTTAATATTTTTTGGTTATATTATGAAGATTTTTATTTTATTTCTCTTAAAATTCTCTTTTAAGGTTTATCAAGTCGATTAAGAAGAGTTTTCTTTCATTTCCTCATTCAGGTACTGCTTCTCTAAATTTATGTGTATGTGTAACTTGCTTTTGAGTTATCAATAATTCTCACAGACTAATAACTCGTTTGATGGATGGAAGAGATAATATCCCATTGTGGGATCTTAATGCAAGTTTAGATAATATAATTGATGAAGACGACTCACACATTTTGTCACATAATGATAATGAAGAAATTGAAGATGAAATGTTGGTTGAAGATGAAGATTTGGTCGACAACTCAAATGACATGGCAGCTCATTATATCCTTAGAAAAGGTATGACGTTTGAGTTAGATGATGTTCTTTATCGCTTGTACAATTATTATGCTAGAAGAACAGGATTTAGTATCCGCAAGGGTCATTTTAAAAAATCAAGTAACGGTGAAATTAGAAAAAAGGGTACTTCACTGTTCAAAAGAAGGCTTCAAGCAAAGACACAGAAGAGGTACGCCTCAAAAGGAACGCTCAGTGTTACGGACAGGATGCATGGCTCGTATACAATGCATTGTCAAAGGTGGAATGTTGGTTGTAACAAAATTTATTGAAGGGCACAACCATGAACTAGTAGCTGCAGAAGAAGCACATCTCCAAAGGTCTCAAAAAGGTATACTACCTCAGCCAGCTCGGTATATAGAATCACTTCATTCTGGAGGTTGTGGCCCAAGTAAAGCATTTTCAATTTTAAGCGAGGAACATGGCGGTCCGTAAAATTTGAATTTTACATTGACAGATTGTAAAAATCATTTCCAAAAAAGGCGTCGGGTAGTATATAAAGAAGGTGATGCTCAAGCTGCTCACGACTATTTCAGAGATATGAAGAAAGAAAACCAGCATTTTCTTATGAAGTACAACTTGCATTTTCTTCTGAAGTACAAGTTGACCGAGGTATAAATTAATAAAGTCCATACGGATTTGTGGAATGTCTTTGTGAAGTAGATTCACGAAAATGGTAAAGGTCGCCGGGTTTCTGTCCCCCTCCTTGTCCTGCCAGTTTGGCATGTCCTTATTAACTAGAGATACGGGAGAAGTACCAGTAGTTGTTGCTGGCCAAACTGCGGGAGTGCAGGTTTCTGCTAATGGTGAAAACAGAGAGGGTATGAACCCTAATTTTTCTGATCAACATCAGAAAAATTAGGAAGAAGAGAGAGCTAGGCTAGAAAGGGAGAAACAAGATGCTGAGTATGAGAGACTAGCAAGGGAGCTATAGCAAAAAGAATTTGAAGGAGGCAGTAGCAGGCTACCAACTGGAAATCGCGATGATGATTATGATCATCATGATCAACGTGATCTCAGTAGAAACAGAGTATCTAGAAATCATGCTGGCTTTAGGAGGCTGGGAAGAGGTAGAGGAAGAGGAGGATATGATACTGATGTTAACAATGTTGATTTCTCAAGAGTTAACATGAACAGAAGGTCGAGAAAAACCGTCGGGGTTAGTGAAAACCCGATATTGCTTTCCAATACCTTTAACAGGTTACGTGGTGAACTACAGGGTGAAAAATCAAACATAGATGACGTTAGTAGTTCTGAGGAAGTTGAGGATTTAGGTGATGCTGATTCCTTGGCTTTTAATGATGATCAAGATTTCTCTGATGAGAATGATGAAGATAATAATGGCGGAAGGAACAACAAGAGTAGCAATACAGCTCAGTCTATCGATTGGGTCCTGGCTTCTCAAAGGGATGCAGAGCTGAACAAACAAATGTTGATTTATCAAAAGAATAGGGAGGATGAGGAAAAGAAAAGATTAGAAGAAGAAAAGAAACGACAAGAGGAAGAGAAACATGCTGCTGAGCTAGAAGAGGAGGAGAAAAGACGTAGAATTGAGTTACAAAGGAAGAAAGATGATAAAGAAGCAAGAAGGAGTGAAAGATTGAAGGATACCAGGGACAAGGGAGTAGATAGTGTGGATAATGAGTTAGAGGGGGACGATTTTGAGGATGATAACAGGGTAGGAGAGGAGGAACATCAAGATAGAGCAGCTACAACTACAAAAGAAAATGAAAAGATGGAAAGTGATGGTACTGATTCAATTCCAGCAGCTACCACTCCTCTAGAGCCACCAATTGGGACACAACCGCCAGTTACAAAGGTGACAATGAAGAAGCCAAAGAATAAGAGAACATAACAGGAAAATAAGTAATCTTAAGCTTTGTTTTAAGTTTAGATTTTAGTCTAGTAGTAGAAGTCATGAATTAATTGTTAGGTATTTGGCCATTGGCTTTGTTTTTATTTTTTAGGTTTCTTGCGGCACACTAGGCAATTGACCCCTTATGGCTAGTGTGCCATGCAACTCTTTGTTTTCCTTTTGCTTTTTTAATCTAATATATGGGACCCCTTTACCAAAAAAAATTATTAGCTTAAGTTATTAATAGGTGGCCTCCACTGTAGGTCCACGGTTGGAAAAAGTCAAACCGGGTTTCTGTCCCCCTCTTTGTCCCGCCAGTTTGGCATATTTTTCTGATAGTTTAATTAAGTTCTCTAATTTTTAAGAAAAAGCCAAACTGATCTATTTTTTTGAAACGGAGAGAGCAGTATACATTTTAAGCAAAAGCTCGAAACAAGCTAATCAGTCTTTCTCAACAATTAGTTGCAAGTCTAACCTAACTGGAGGTTTAGACGAGAATACAGAAGAACATTTTTTGCTTAGCCCACCGAGGCAAAGCAGCATAATTACAAATTCTATTAGTTGCCTTCAAACCCACCAACTGAAAATTGGTCCAGAAGGTCATTTGCATCATTCTCAATGATAATATATGCCGCCTTCAAATCTCTACAGCCTTCTTTGAAACACACTGAACGGGACGGGTCTCAACTTCAACATGGGAAGAAATTTCAAAAGTGAGAGCAGCACAATAAGTAGCTTGTTCTGCTTGTAGAGTCTCGTAACATATAACCTGCATCATTAGCCCTAGAATAAGATTTGAGTCGAGCTCCTCAATCAATGCCATGGATTATGTTATCAAGCTCCTCTATACCCACCATTTTTTTGGGCAAACAGAAAATTTATTAAGAAAACTCACCCTGAGGCTAGACCGCCATACCAGAGGGGAGGTCTAAAAAATGTCATCAAGTTTTTAATCCTAATTAAATTTGGCCCCATGAGTGAGTATTTGGCCCCATGAAATTTTATACCTATCCTTTAGAGGTGGTTATGGGACAACTAAAAAGTGACGAAAATACCCAAATGCCCCCACAGTAACTTCTCTAATTAAATCCCAAAACTTAAACCAAATTTCATTTTCCTAAACATAAACCGATTCTTCTTCTTCTACTTCATTTTCATTTCATTTACAAAACCAAAACATCGTCGATTAATCGACGATTTCTAAAAAAAAATATTGTGATTAATTTCTATAAAACGCGATGGAACGAAAGAAGAACAAAGGACCGAATCCTAGAGAGTTCAAAGATTCAGGAATCGACATAGACAAAGTTTACGAAATTTCTTCGTCGACGCCGAAAACGAAGAGAGCGAGTAAAGAAGAATTACAAGCTCTTAAAGATAAGCAGAAGAACAAGAGCCCACCACTTGTGATGCGAATGAGGTATTTCATTTGAAATTTGGTTGATTTTTCACTCGATTTTGATGATTTTCAACCCGACAGTTCCCCACTGTTCCCAGAATCGTTTTATGTTAGTGTCAATATTCAACGATTGTTCATCGTGTTCATCTTCTGAAACTACAGCGGAAGAACAATCGTTGTATGTTTTTATTATTTTAAACCGATTATTATCAGTCGTTCTATATTCAATTGAACATAAACCGATTATTTTTTCCCTTTAAAATTTAGAAATTTCCTTTTCGAATTTTAGGGCACAATCGTTACAATTTCATATGAATAATCAACGAAACAATTTCACCATAATCTTTTCATATGCTGTGCTTCGTAAGCCGATAGCAGTTGTGCATCGTTATATATGTTGTCTTATTTAAGCCGATTTCGTTAATTTTTCAGGCTAAAAATTCCCAAAGTTTCTTAGCCTCTATCGTTGATTGTTTCCATGTGAATAAACCGATTTTGAGCCAGAACTTAATCGGTTAATGTTCATGAACATGTTCACCGTTTATTTCTTTATTTCACAATCGTTTTACGTTTTAGATTTTGTGTGCCGATTAATTTAGTAGACAAATCTTGGCTTCCTATGACTCCATAATCGTTGGTTATAAACACTCAAAAAAGCCGATTGATATAAGTACGAAAATATAATCGGTTTATTTTTTCACCAATGACCACCGTTTTTTTTTCTTATGTTGGCAATCGGTTTATATTTCATGTTATTTGAGACGATTGAATTTTGTGTAACTGTTAATTTGTTACTTGTTTTGTGTTATAGGGAAAACATGAAGTCCAACACACCACATGCTAAGGGTAAGGAGGTTGTCAAGAAGAAGAGAGCAGATCCTGTTGCAGATCCTACCGCCACCAATGTTAGTTTGGGTCCCCGTCGAGAGGGTGGTGCACCTTTGAGTGCGGCCAGTCGTAAAGCTGCTGCTAGACAGCTTGATGTCGATCAACCCATCTCCGAAACAACTGCACCTGCAGTTGAAGAAACACAAGAGAAAGAGCCAGCTGATGCAGGTGATCAACCCATCTCTGAAACAACAGCACCTGCGGTTGAAGATACACATGAGAAATCCCCAGCTGATGCAGGTGATGTTCAACAACCAGCGAGTGAAGAATTGGTTGTCGTAGCACCTGAACAACCAATACAACCACTTCAAATAGTACCGCCTCAACAACCGATACAACCAGAGGATGCACAACAAGGGACTCAACAAGAGGGTGGATAACAGGGGGCTGAACAAAAGAAGGAAAAGAAACCAATGCGGAGTTACATGCCAACCAAAGAGCAGATGTTTCCCAACGAGGAGCTCGGTAACCCTAAATATGGAGGGCAAGTGTTATGGGGCTATGTGGGTAGTTGGGCCAATATCGTCTACAAAACCATTGTAAGTATCTCATTTAATTTGGTTTTTCTTCATTTATCCATACACGGTAACTCCATTTCATGTTAAAAAAACATTGATATGTTTTGTAGGACCACGAAGATGCAATACGCCTTCTCAAACACCAATCGGAGTCGGGAAAGATGGACAAATGGCCCTTGGAAAGGGTAGGTACACGCCGTGAGGATTCAAAGGCATTGGAGGAGTGGTTAGCTAGCGGTGAAGCCCCTCAAGTGGTCGAGATCGTCAAGAACTCGGGGTTGTATCCTGCCATTGCCGGTACTTCCACCATTGGATATGACAAACCACTTGTTTCTGCCTTCATTGAGCGGTATTATGCGGAGACTGATATTATGCACTTACATTTTGGCGAGAAGGGCATCACTCCGGATGATGCTCATGAGATTACAGGTCTAAGCATTGAAGGCAAATAAGTTAGGAGCATCGGCATTACCAAGGACATGGACTTCCTCAAGGACGTGGAAGGCGCACCCGAGATCTCCGCCTTCGCTAAAGACCTTGACTGGAAGCTTATCTATGCATTTACCGAAGCCAAATGGGGTTGGGACAAGGCGAATACCGGGAAAAAGATGATTTCTGGAAATCAAAGGTCGAAGACATTCCAATTGAAATATCTGAGGGACCAATTCAAGGGTACTCTGCGGCTTCATGAGGAGGGCAAGTTGGATCCCAAGCGGGTCACTGCAACAGCCACTGCGTACATTCTCTACATCTTGGGAAGTGTCATATTCCCCGACACATATGGTTCTCGGGTGAATGTCACCTATGTGCAGTTTTTGGCTGACTTGGATAGGTTGAATGAGATCTCATGGGGCACTGCTTGTCTTGCATTCTTGTTGAATGAGATGAGAAAAGCTTCTAGGGCGGAGAAGGATCAAATTGGGAGAAGTATGCCTATACTTCAGGTAATCCATGTACATTCATTTGTCGTCATCCTTTTTGTGGTAGTAAACTTAGTATCTTATATTCCCATGCTTCACTTGTAGGCGTTCATATATTTGCACTTCCCAGAGTTTGCCGAAAGGGCGCAGCCCAACCCTGATTGGGAAGAGGGTGACTATCTAGGGAGAAAATACATGTACAATGGGAAGCCCTCGGGACAAGAACAAACTTTGATTGAGATTAGGACTCGATTGGATAACTTGCTTGTCGAGAAAGTTGTCTTTGATCCTTACATTAAAAGGAGAGAAGAAGGAAAGAGTGTTCGTAGCCGCTTACAAAGGTACTTTGGTCCATTGTTTCACCCCACCGGATATGTTTTCTACAATCCGACGAGAGTGGCTCGTCAATGTGGTGGTGTACAAAAAGAACCAATTGAGGTATGTT
The DNA here is from genome assembly GCA_023529015.1 of Papaver nudicaule. Taxonomy (NCBI): domain Eukaryota; kingdom Viridiplantae; phylum Streptophyta; class Magnoliopsida; order Ranunculales; family Papaveraceae; genus Papaver; species Papaver nudicaule. Next base: position 18,226 of record JAJJMA010005326.1, read on the forward strand.
CGGATTGGGTGCACTAGATCTCGAAAAACATATCTCCTATTATAATTCAATTGAAGTTGTGCATACACCTTCTTGTACATCCACTGATTGGGACAACAGAGGCGAGCATTTGGTTCACCTTGATGCTCCTATTTTTCCTAATGATTGGGTTTTCCCTGGATATATGGAGTGGTTGAAGATGAGTTCCCATCCTCATGTCATACGCCCTGAAAAAAGAAAGTTGATTGCTGATCCAAAAGAAGTCGTCGATCTATATGTAAGTATTCGCTTGTGTCCTATTAACTTTAATCATTATATATATGTACTTAGTATATGTTGTATGATTGAAAACATAGACCTCGAGTCGGCAAAATGATCAAAGAGTTCCAGTCAGAGATTGTGAAAGGTGGTATAGATAAAAGGAGTGAGAAGATCTTGAACAAGGCTCTTGACCAATTGTTGAACCTGGAGAATAAACGACGTGGAGATTTGTTTGGAAAATCTCAAGAACCACCACCGGAGAGGCCAAAGCGCAAGACAAGGGGGAATGAAGCCACAACAAGTGCTGCTCATGAGGATGCACAAGAACCACGACCTAAACGAGGTCGTGGTGGTCGCGGTGGTGAGGCTATACAAGAAGCACCACCAGCTAAAAAAGCTGGAGGTGGTAGTAGTAGTGCTCGTGGAGGTCGTGGTGGTGGAAGAGGTCGTGGTCGTGGTTAAACTCTAAATAGTTTGAAAACACTTGTTTAACTTTGGTTATGTTGACCAAAAACTCGTTCGTTATGTTGTTTAACTTGGTTGTGTCGACTTTAAACTTCTTTGGTATGTTTGTGTATGATGCTAACCTTGGTTGCTAGTTTATGTGAATGAATGTGGGTTGTGTACTGAGATTTCTGTCAGTTTTTATGGCTTAATCGGTTTACCTTGGTGTATACATCGAACGATTGTCTGGCAATCGTTCTATAATATTGCTTTCCAAAAACGATTATTGACTTCCAGAAAAATCCATTTTTTTCAAATCGTTAGATGATGGTTTTCAGATACACCGATTAAGAATGCTGAAGTATATGAATCTCCTGTGTACACATAATCGTCATTTATGTTCATTAATTTACACCGATTATATTTCAACTATCGGCCAATAAATGTGCATGGGTACACCGATTGTTTTGTTTAAATTTCTGGGTAGATTAACAACAATCGGCGTATTTGTGTACCAATATACACCGATTGTTTGAGAACCCAAGCATAATCGGCTTAAGTGTCTATACATATAGACCGATTGTGCGTTGTTCAGATTTAAGATTTTGGTTAAAAAACTTGGGTGATTCTAATGTTTGATCATTTTTAATTTTATTTTAATATAAGAATTAAGACTAATTAATCTTGTTTAGACTTTAATCATGTAATTAGCAACTAATTGAAAAGGGTAAAACAGTCTTCTTTTATAAGGTGTTTTCCGATTTTACTATATAGAATCCACTAGAATTATTTTTTTATGGGGCCAAATACTCATTCATAGGGCCAAATTTAGGTAGGTTTTTAATTCTAAGAATAATATACCCATATACTTGACATTATTCCGCCAAACATATGTGGTTGCAGACCTCTCAAAATGTAGTAAGAGTAATATTTTCAACTGAGCGCAAAAGCCACATGTTTTGGCTGACTATGTATTTGCCTTCCAAAAACGTAAGTATGTATCAGTTGAATTACTGCACAATGACAATACAGAGGTCCCCAATCTAAGTTGATTTTTTTAGATTGGGAACAATTTGAGTCACCACCAAAATTATGCCAAAACTCTAGATGTAGAGCTGAGAGAAAGTAGAGATTTTGTAAAGATGAGAGAGATAGAGAGAAAAAAGTGAGAAGAAAACAGAGGAGGAGCCCACAAAATAATCCAATGGTGCCCCCCTATAGATCTGAGAGTGGTGGTGGTGCCACGTCACGCTCTACAAAATCTCTCTCATCTCTACTCTCTACACCAAGGGGTTCCGAAAATTATGATTACTTCTATAGCCATACATGGA
>JAJJMA010005327.1:0-17360 GCA_023529015.1 Papaver nudicaule
GTAGCTGATAAAACCCAAGAGTGGGAGGCTAAGGAGCCTGTTAGATCGATAGCTAATAGCAGAGGTGTGCATAGAGTTGATATTCAGTTTGACTCTGAAGCAAAAATAGCATCTTTGACAAGAAGGTTAGAGTCACTAGAACACACTACTAAGGCACAACATTTTGTTGAGTCAGCAGAGCCGTCCTTTCATGACGATGGTAGTGAGCAAGTCAATGCTCTCTATCAAGATAATCGTCGTAGATTCGATCCTTACTCGAACACATACAACCCAGGGTGGGCAAGGCACCTTAACTTTTCATGGTCTAGGGGTCAGCAAGAGAGTCAACCTAATAATGCTATGAATTATCCACAAAAATCCTCCGCTCCTAGTGATTCTTCTAACCAAAGAATACCTAGTGTGGAAGAGAGTATAAGTATGTTCATGCAGGCCACTCAGAAGTCCATCAAAAACTTATAGCAAACTACCTCCAGGTCCATCCAGAACCTAGAACGACAAGTAGGTCAGCTTGCTAACCAGATCAGTGAGAGAGACAAGGGTCAGTTCCCGAGTCAGACACAACCGAACCCCAAGGGTTCTTTTCAGGCAAACGCACCAGGTGCTAAGCCTACTGATCATGTCCAGGCCGTTACTACTCTTAGAAGCGGCCGGGTCGTTGATAACCAGGTTAGAAATCCTAAGGAAACTGAGCGTGCTAGTGATACACCCGTAGTTACTGAGAGTACACCTTCTACACAGAAAGAAACCGATGAGAACGAGAAAGATGAATCTGAAACTACTTATGTCCCACGTGCCCCTTTTCTTCAGAGATTACTTCCCCCTAAAAAGGGAAACTATTATAATGACATCTTAGAGATACTCAAACAGGTTAAGATCAATATACCTATTATAAATGCCATTGAGCAGATTCCTATTTATTGCAAATTCCTTAAGGATATGTGCACTAAAAAGCGAAGGTCGATTGTGCATAAGCGAGCTTTTCTTGCTGAACAAGTGAGCTCAATTATTACACAGAAAACTCCACCTAAGTACAAAGACCCAGGTTCCCCTACGATTGCGTGTACTCTAGGAAATCATAAGTTTGACCATGCATTGTTAGACTTAGGGGTGAGTGTGAATTTGCTGCCATATTCTGTGTATAAGCAATTAGGAATTGGTGATATGAAACCCACTAATGTTACCCTCCAATTGGCTGATAGGTCCATTAGAATTCCTAAAGGAATGTTAGAGGATGTTCTTGTGCAGGTAGATAGTTTTATTTATCCCGTGGATTTTATAATACTAGACACCGAACCTGTAGCAGATCCTAGTGTGGACAGATTCCTATTATTTTAGGAAGACCTTTCATGGCAACCTCTAATGCAACCATTAATTGTAGGAGTGGAATTATGGAACTTACCTTTGGTAGTTGGAAAATGGAAGTTAATATTTTTAATGCTTCGCGTGCTCCCCATGATCCTGATTATGATTCCGTTTGCATGATAGAAGCGATAGTTCATGATGTTTTTCAGGTGAATTGTCTAGAAGATCCATTAGAGGCTTGCTTAGCTCACTTTGGGCAGGATTTTGATGATGATAGTGCTATTAGTGAAGTCAATGCCTTGTTAGACTCCACACCGCTGTTAGAGACTAGTAGATGGAAGCTCAAAGTAGAACCTCTTATTATGCCCGAGTCTCAACTAGCTCCATCGGTTGAGAAAGCTCCAAAATTGAACCTTAAGCCATTGCCCGACACTCTTAAGTATGTTTACTTAGGTCCATTAGATACTTTACCTGTTATTATTGCTTCTAACCTTACTTTGGAACAGGAAAGCAGGTTGATAGATGTCCTTAGAGAACATAAGACGGCAATAAGTTGGTCAATTGCAGATTTGAAAGGTATTAGTCCTAGCGATTGTATGCACCACATTTACTTAGAAGAGAATTCTAAGACGTCCATAGAAATGCAACGTAGGCTAAATCCTCACATGAAATAGGTTGTTAGAGAAGAAATCCTGAAACTGTTAGATGCGGGTATCATATACCTGATATCCGATAGTACTTGGGTCAGCCCCGTTCAAGTTGTACCCAAGAAATCAGGAATCACCGTAGTCAAGAATGAGAACAACGAATTGATCCCCACTCGGTAGACCACCGGGTGGCGAGTGTGTATTGACTATAGGAAACTGAACACGGTCACGAGGAAAGATCATTTTCCTCTCCCATTCATTGATCAGATGCTTGAGAGGTTAGCCGGTCATAGTCATTACTGTTTCTTAGACGGTTACTCCGGATACAACCAAATCCCCATAGCTCCTGAAGACCAAGAGAAAACTACTTTCACCTGTCCTTTTGGTACATTTGCTTATCGACGTATGCCTTTTGGGTTGTGTAATGCACCCGCTACTATTCCGCGTTGTATGTTGAGCATATTTTCTGACATGGTTGAACGGTTTATTGAAGTCTTTATGGATAATTTTTCTGTTTTTGGTTCCTCTTTTGATGAGTGTCTCCAACATCTAACTCTTGTTTTAGTAAGATGCAGGGAGAAGAATTTGGTCTTGAATTGGGAGAAGTGCAACTTTATGGTGCAATCAGGTATTGTATTGGGACACATTGTCTCGTCCAAGGGAATAGAAGTTGACAAAGCCAAGGTTGATTTGATTTCTAACTTGAAACCTCCTCGTAGTGTTAAAGAAGTTAGATCGTTCTTGGGCCATGCAGGATTTTATCGACGTTTCATAAAAGATTTTAGTAATATTTCACGTCTCTTATGCAATCTGTTAGCTAAGGACACTACTTTTATCTTTGATGACACTTGTATTGCAGCTTTTGAGAAGCTGAAATCTTTGTTAACTACTGCCCCTGTGATGCAACCGCCGAATTGGAGTCTTCTATTTGAGATTATGTGTGACGCCTCCGATTATGCGGTTGGAGCTGTTTTAGGTCAGCGTAGGAATATAACTCCTTATGTTATTTACTATGCTAGTAAGTCCTTGAATGATGCACAATTGAACTACTGAAAAAGAACTTTTGTCGATTGTGTTTGCTGTTGAAAAGTTTAGACCTTACTTATTAGGGTCTAAGATCATCATATTCTCTGATCATGCTGCATTGAAGTACCTTCTCTCAAAGAAGGATGCTGATTAGATGGATTCTATTGCTACAGGAATTTGATTTAGATATTCGGGATAGGAAGGGTTCCGAAAATGTAGTAGCAGATCACCTTTCGAGGATTATTTTAGAGTGTTCTAGTGATGTTTCCTCGTTGCGTGGAACATTCCATGATGAACACTTGTTTGTTGTCTCTAGTTTGCCTTGGTATGCTGATATTGTTAATTATCTTGCTACTGGTCAATTACCTTCATATTGGTCGAAACAGGATAAGTCTAAGTTTTTAGCCGAGGTTAAACGTTTCTTTTGGGATGATCCATATCTGTTTAAGTATTGCCATGATCAGATTATTCGCAGGTGTATCCCTGATGATGAGATAATAAGTGTGATAACTTTTTGTCATTCTTATGCATGTGGAGGCCATTTCAGTTCGAAGAAAACTGCTGCTAAAATTCTTCAATGTGGTTTTTATTGGCCTACTATGTTTCGTGATACTCACCAGTTTTGTTCGAGTTGTGACAAGTGCCAAAGGTTGGGAAGGATTACTCGGCGCAATATGATGCCGCTGAATCTCGTGCTGATAGTGGAAATATTTAACGTATGGGGGATAGACTTCATGGGACCATTCCCTACTTCTTACAGTAATGTTTACATTCTGTTAGCAGTTGATTATGTGTCTAAATGGGTAGAAGCCATCCCAACTAAGACGAATGATCGCCATGTTGTGATTAAATTCGTTAGAGAACATATCTTTTCTCGATTTGGTACTCCTAGAGTTATTATTAGTGATGGGGGATCTCATTTTTGCAATAGATCTTTCAAAGCACTTCTTAGTAAGTACTCCATCACTCATAAAGTCTCTACACCTTATCACCCTCAGACTTGTGGTCAAGTCGAAGTCTCTAAAAGGCAAATTAAGCAAATACTTGAGAAAACAGTGAATCCTAATCGTAGGATTGGTCCGCACGATTATTGGATGCACTTTGGGAATATAGGACTGCTTATAAGACTCCCATTGGCATGGCTCCTTATAGACTTGTCTATGGGAAGGCTTGCCATTTACCGGTTGAGTTAGAACATAAGGCCTATTGGGCAATTAAGGCCTTTAATTGTGACTTGTCTATAGCGGGGAGTCACCGTAAGCTTCAACTCAATGAGTTGGAAGAACTTAGGAATGATGCATATGAAAATGCTAAACTTTACAAAGAGAAAACTAAGAAATTTCATGACAACTCGATTAGTCGTAAGTCATTTGAAGAAGGGCAAAAAGTTCTCTTGTATAATTCTAGATTGCATTTATTTCCTGGTAAGCTAAGATCTCGTTGGACAGGTCCATATTATGTTAAGGAAGTGTTATCTCATGGAGCACTCGAACTTGAGAATCGTGAAACTGGTAATGTCTTTAAGGTGAATGGACAAAGAGTTAAACCATATTTAGAGCTTATAAGTGCCGAGGTGGAAAATGTCCACCTCGAGGATCCGGTCTATGAGGACTAAACACAAGTGCATGTTTGTATGTTGTAATTTCATGAATTTTTGTTCTTTCTTTTGTTGTTTTGTTTGTTCTTTTTGCAGAGATACAAATATTTTGCTTAATGGGAGTCAACCCATTCGATTTCGCTTGGTGGGAGTCAACCCATCGGATTTGTTCCATACTTGATTTCCATGTTGGACGAGTCAATTCCCATTGAGGACAATGTGAAGTTCAAGTGTGGGGGAGGTACGTAATTGTTTCTCTCTCTTGAAAGAAAAAAAAAAGCCGAAAAACAGAACAGCCGAAAAAAAAAATCGAAAAAAAAAATTCGAAAAAAGAAAGAAAAAAAAAAGTGATTAACTTCTATGGGCTTATGAAGAAACAATTTATGGGATGTGCTTTATGTTCATTGTGGGCTTCTACACTAAAGTTATGCACATGCCCAAGACAGCAGGAAGATGCTCAACAACTTACAACAGCAACCAAAAGAAATTGGGTGAAGTTAGAAAGTGAACAGCAAAGAAGAGGTGTTTTCCAGCTAATATGAGTTGTTGTAGGATTGAAGATCAACTAGGTTAGAAGACAAAAGGAGAACAGACAGTGACAATGGGTTCAGAATGCATATAACATCAGTTAGTACACAACAACAACAATTAGCTGCTAGCTCGGTTTTGATGGGTCTGCGTTATCGATCCTTGGGTCAGTGGTGGCTAGTACAACACCAGGTTGCAATTTTGGCAGTGTTTGAAGTCCAAATAAAGCAAGAATAGCAGGAGATTGGTTCAAGTTAGCTTAGTTTTGAGTTCAACAAGGTGAAATACGGACATGGAAGTGTGACAAAACAAAGGGAGTAAAGTGCAACAAGGATATAGTGTACTTGATGGTGATATACATCAGCAACACAGCAACACAACAACAACTACACATCAACAATGGGTGCTCAATGAGAAAGGCTCTAACTGTTGGGCTTGAGTTAGAGCATGGGTTAGATGTGACGATGTGTTCGAGAAGAAATGTGGTTGTCTGTCAAGGATTCAAGAAGATTAGAAGGGACTAACTAAGTATTAGTAGAAGGGGTTGAAAGTCAGAGGTTGCGGTGCTGGATAACTGAATTTAGAGGCTTTGGAGGTCGACTTAGAATGGCAGCACGAAGACTAAGTTGGTTAGAAGATCAGGCAAGGCAGCAAGGTGAAGGTGGTTTTCTGATGCAAAGAAGTGGACTGTTTGAGATGTGGAACGCTGGTGGAACTGAGCAACAACAGCAAGGTGGATTTATGTCAATACAACAGTGGTGTGTTTCATTGATTCTACAACAGTTGCGCTTGGGGAACGAAACACCAACAACGACAACAATTTTAACACAACAACAGCAGTACAACGATGACAGCGACATCGGTTCAAAGAGGCGACAACGGTGCAATCGACAACGACAATGGAAGAAAACGAGGGAGTTACTACCATGAAGAAATGCCCGCAATCCAAGATATTGGTGGTGTTCAAAAGAGGTGATGGGTTTGTTTATGCTTCAAAAAAACAAAAAAAAATGGGTGAAAAACAGAACTGCCCAGAAAAAAAGAAAAAAAAAAGGGTGAAAAACAGAACTGCCCAGAAAAAAAAAGAAAAAAAAAAGGGTGAAAACAGAACTGCCCAGGAAAAAAAAAATGTTTGCTTGAGGACAACCAAAGACTAAGTGTGGGGGAATTTGATAGGCACTTAAAATGCATATTCAAGAGTACCTAATTAATACACTTTAGTCGGATATGCCTCATAAATTTTTTACTTTACCCCTTTATATTGTGTAGATACTTTAAAGTCATGTGACATAAAATGAAGCAATTAAACAACTCAATTCATCAATTTGAGGCAATGAAAGTTGACGGACTCGAATACAAGAAGAGCGCAAGAGCTGATGGAGGCAGCCATCCAAGGCCTATAGGAACTACTGAAGCACCTGTGCGGTTCTACTTGAGGCAACCAACTGGAATTCAAAGAAACTACTATAGACAGATGCACTTTGTACTCGGGGCCACCAGAATTCCCTTTAAACCTAACATGCGTTTCCAGTTCAATTCAGTCCTCACTTGGACTCGATGATGTTCTGTCACCACTCCAACAACGGCGGCTGGCTATGAAATTCAGTGGGTTTACAAAAGATCCAGGCAGGTTCGAAGAGAACACAAAGATAAGAATAAGGGTACCAGTCTGAGGAGATTTGGTGGTATTTCTAAGAAGAAGAGCCAGAAGTTGGGTTTTCTATATGTACAAAGGTGAGATGGTGTTGCAGCTGTTAATATCGGTTGGTGAAGGGAAGAATCAGAAGAAATGGGTTAATTTCTGTGGGGTTAGCTGGTGAATTTGGCAGAAGTGAAGTTGAGTGCGCTGTTGGAACATGAACAACAGGGAAAAAGGGCTTATAATGCCGCTGTTTGGTTTGTTGCTGTTGATGGGATGTGATTTATGGAGAATAGTTTGAACTGTGATTTGTGTGTGTGTGGATATGATTGTGTTACAGGGAAGGACTATTGTGCTACAGAGAAGAAACAAACTGAACTCATCAATGGACGACAGAGAACACGCCTGCTGAGTGTTTTTAGCCTAAACCGCAACTGCGAGAACAGGGAAGAAAATGGCATATACAATCAGTCCCAGTTGGAGAAACTCGAAGATTTGACTGTAAATCATCATTAGTCACTGAATAATGAAATGGGTTTTGGTTTGATGTGAAGTTAGCCGTCGGGAGGGCTAGTTTTGAGACATAGTCCAGGTGGCGAGTTTAGCTGCAGATTCAGTGGTGTTGATGTTGTATGCGAGTGTTGAAGGTTACTATGGCGTGTACAGGACTCAGAGGTGCAGAGAATTGGTTTATTTGCAGCTGGACTGTACCTATTTGGGTCTACTGGAGGATTGGGATTTTGATGTTTTCCTGTGTTTTCTTTATATTGTTTACTGCTGATATGAAAACTATGTCTAGCTAAACATCAAGTTAAGGCTAGGATGAACTTGTAGGTTCTTTATTCATGTTCTTTAACAGAGGTTTTCAAAACAATAAAACTTAATTTCCAGTTTGTATCTCTTGCTTTGAGTTGTTGTTTAAAGAGCTTTTTTCATGACTTATGACTGATATACGTCATTGTAGAAGTCTAGAATAACATCCATTAATAGACCTGGTTTCCATTGATTTATGAATCTTCTTTGACCATGTTTATCAGATATGCATAGTACTTTGGAATTCTATCTATCGGGTCGAGAACAAACAATTCTATTTTGATATTCTTATAACTGTAGTACTTAAACGTCGATATCTTCCATGCTAAAGAACTAGGTTGTTACTTTGCATGAGTTAATTTGATACCTTTGTGATAAAACATGAATGAAACCTAGCTACAAGGGATTCTATAGCCTTAGCATCTCCACATCTTTGATTACAACCTACTTCGTGTCGTTGAATTATTTTACTTGCGTATTTCCATAGTTTAAAATACTGAAATTGTCTACTTGAAACAACCTTGAATTAGATTTGATTGGATAGTTAATAGTATTAATCGAAAGTTGTATTTCACACTCCTCGTGGGAACAAACCGTGCTTGCCTTTGTCTACAATAAAGACACCGTGCACTTGCGGTACATCTTTTAGAACGAACAGTTGTCTCATCTGCGGCCTACTTATCGCGATGGAGGTGATTTGCCTGAGGACCAGTTTGAAAACGTGTTCTTGAATGATGAAGAAAGTGAGGGTACTGATTTTGAGAAAAGGCGTCCTAAAGACGTTAAGTTTTCTTCGCCCGTTTACACAACTGGCGAGCTTTCATTCGGGAAAGGGTTTGGTGGTGCGGACTCGAGTACCCAATCAGCTGGTGCTTCTAGTATATTGTCTTCATTACCTAGGCCTCCGTCTCCTCTTTTAGGATGGAGTTTTAAAGCTGCTTTGAGTAATGCTGGCCAGACGTCAGGTGAGACCCCTATTGTTGAGGCGCAGGCTGGAGCCAATACTGAGGGTCAAAATGAAGGACATCCATTTGAATCAAATGTTGAGATCTTGGAGTCTATGAGTCAATCAGTAGAAAGTCAGTTTCAATTGCTCGAGCCTAGGTCTCATAATTCCCAAGTGAAAAACTCTACTGCGGATTTTGGAAGCGTTAATCTTTCAAATGATAATGCTATTTTCGTTGGGGCCTTGACCAAGGTTATTTTTCTGTTCCTTTCGCTTCTTCGAGTGATACCGGTACTGGGGTTGAGGCTGCATTACGGGCTCGTATGGGTGTTACGCCTTTTGAGATCGTCAAAGAAGCTTGGACTGCCAATCTTTCTAGCTATGTGGGGCAAAATTTTGACTTGGTCTTCCTTCCTCTGTCGAGGAGATGCTTAAGTATGCTGATGGTGAAGCCTACGGGTTGCCCCAGAATAATTTTCTTTTGGTGAGTTCCTTTTTCTCTTACCTTATGTGAGAAACATAATCAATGTGTTCTGATCTTTACATATTATTTTATAGATGGCTAAGCTTCATCAATCCAATTATCGTCTTCGGCAATTATTTCAATGTAAGTCCTTGATGCTTGAGGCCCGTAGCCAGCAGTGTGAAAAGGAGCTAATTGTTGAAAGGGAGCGAGTTGTCGAATTGCAGAAATCTTTGAAGAATGATGAAGGTTTAAGTATTGAAGAATTGGAGCGTGAGGCTGAAACATTGCGCAATACTGTTGAGAAGGTGCTCAAGGAAAAAGCTGCTGCCGAATCTCAAATTTATGGTGAGTGTCTATTCCTTATGCCCGACCCCTGTTATTTAGATATATGAATTTTGCTTGGATGCCTTCTGAATTTAACCTAGTGGCGATACCTTCGGATCCTATGTCATTGTATCTTGACAACCTTTGTCTTCGTGCACGTGACTCCTTAGAACTTAAGATAATTGAAATGATGATTAAATGGAGCCGTAAGGTGGATGCCTCAAACAAGCTGAACGCACTGTGCTGTGAGTTAAGAGACAAATTAGTGTCTCTTAAGAATGAGTACGATGCCTTTAGGATAAATGCGGCTAGTGAGGTTAGTTGGTGGAAAGATTCATCAAGTGAGACAGCCGGGAAGATCCTAATTTTAGAAAATTCTTTGCGGTCAATGGCGTTTGAGCGAGATAATCTTGAATCTAGCCTTATTGCTCAATCAACTGCTTTGAGGGATGCCCGTGCGGAAACTTTGCGCCTTAGGAAGGTAGAGGATGAGTCAAAAATCCATTTAGATAGGTTGAAACAATCTGCCAGGAGCTTTGAGAGCGAGGTGGCTCGTTTACGATATGAAGAATCTTTGAAGAAAGTAGATTTAGATCAGTGTTATTACCAGTGCCATCTATATTAGTGTACCATATTTTGCCTTATTGTTTTTTTTTTCTTGATTTTAACTATTTTCTCTTTTGCCTTACACCAGAGCTCCAGGGAAAACTTGATGAAGCAGGTGCAACATTTGATCAAAAACAGAAGGACTTAGTGACGCAGGAGGGTAAGACCTCATTCTGGCAATCCTCTTCTCGTTCTGAGAGTATTCGTGCTGCTGCTGCCGTGCGTGAGGCAGAAAAACTGAAGAGTGATATGTTTGAGCTTCGTACTAGCGTTGATGTTCGTATTGCTGAGGTTAAGTATGCTGCTCAAGTGGAGATGGTTAAGAGTATTAATGAGGTGATTGATTATGCTGAATCAAAAACCAACGAAAAAGTTCCTCGTCCTCCAGCTGCTGAGATACCTCATGTGCTTGCTGCGCGCATGAAAGCCCCTTCCCAATGATGTGTGACCGCTTTTGGGTACGCCAAATGGGACTGATTGCGTTTGATTATATTTATTTTAGTTTGGACTTTGCTGTCATGGGATGTAATCATTGTGATTTTGCTTTTGACAATCAGTTTTCTTTTTGTAATAGTTACATTTTCTCTAGACATTGTCCTGGAAGAACTTTATTTTATTTTATTTTGTCATGATTTTTGGGTAACCTTTTATGCGATCAGTGACTTAATAGTTATATTTGTTTCTTTACTTAGAGGTCATACACTGAGTGCGATCAGTGACTTGAGAGTTAGAGGGCTACTCTGTGTCTCAATATTTCTTATTCAAATTTTTGTTCTGAGTAAAGGTCATACACTGAATGCTATCAGTGACCTGAGAGTTTGAGGGATACTCTGTGTCTCAATATTTCTTATTCAGATTTTTGTTCTGAGTAAAGGTCATACACTGAGTGCTATCAGTGACCTGAGAGTTAGAGGGCTACTCTGTGTCTCAATATTTCTTATTCAGATTTTTGTTCTGAGTAAAGGTCATACACTGAGTGCTATCAGTAACTTGAGAGTTAGAGGGCTACTCTGTGTCTCAATATTTCTTATTCAGATTTTTGTTCTGAGTAAAGGTCATACACTGAGTGCTATCAGTAACTTGAGAGTTAGAGGGCTACTCTGTGTCTCAATATTTCTTATTCAGATTTTTGTTCTGAGTAAAGGTCATACACTGAGTGCTATCAGTAACTTGAGAGTTAGAGGGCTACTCTGTGTCTCAATATTTCTTATTCAGATTTTTGTTCTGAGTAAAGGTCATACACTGAGTGCTATCAGTAACTTGAGAGTTAGAGGGCTACTCTGTGTCTCAATATTTCTTATTCAGATTTTTGTTCTGAGTAAAGGTCATACACTGAGTGCTATCAGTAACTTGAGAGTTAGAGGGCTACTCTGTGTCTCAATATTTCTTATTCAGATTTTTGTTCTGAGTAAAGGTCATACACTGAGTGCTATCAGTAACTTGAGAGTTAGAGGGCTACTCTGTGTCTCAATATTTCTTATTCAGATTTTTGTTCTGAGTAAAGGTCATACACTGAGTGCTATCAGTAACTTGAGAGTTAGAGGGCTACTCTGTGTCTCAATATTTCTTATTCAGATTTTTGTTCTGAGTAAAGGTCATACACTGAGTGCTATCAGTAACTTGAGAGTTAGAGGGCTACTCTGTGTCTCAATATTTCTTATTCAGATTTTTGTTCTGAGTAAAGGTCATACACTGAGTGCTATCAGTAACTTGAGAGTTAGAGGGCTACTCTGTGTCTCAATATTTCTTATTCAGATTTTTGTTCTGAGTAAAGGTCATACACTGAGTGCTATCAGTAACTTGAGAGTTAGAGGGCTACTCTGTGTCTCAATATTTCTTATTCAGATTTTTGTTCTGAGTAAAGGTCATACACTGAGTGCTATCAGTGACCTGAGAGTTAGAGGGCTACTATGTGTCTCAATATTTTAAGAATAATTAGGTGCTGAACCGTGAAGTATGGTTGCCTACGTACCCTTGGAAAAGGGATCAAGCACTACGTAGTTCGATATTTTTTTTACTAGGGGTAGTAAGGCTTCAAATACCTGGAATTCCAAGGATGGCATAACAACTCTCCTTTCATATTTCTTAAGTAATAGGATCCTTTGCCTGCGACATCGTGTATAATGTACGATACTCCCCATGTTGGTGCGAATTTTCCCCATTTTCTAGTTTTCTGGTAGGGTGGAATTTCCCGTAAAACGTATTGCCCCACTACAAAGTTCCTTATCTTGACTTTCTTGTTATATTCTGTGGCTAGCCTTCGATTGTAATTTTCCATTTTTTGTAATGCCACTTCTCTTCTTTCTTCTACATCATCTAGCTTTTCGAGCATGGGATCTGTGTTGAGCATTTTTTCCCAGGCTTCAGTTTTTGTTGTTGGCATTATGACCTCTATTGGGATTACTGCTTCTGCACCGTAGGTTAATAAAAATGGAGTTTCTCCTGTTGACTCTTTTCTCGTGGTTCGATAAGCCCACAAAGTGTTGTGTAATTGCTCGCACCAACTTCTCTTGTTGAGATCTAGGGTCCTTGTCAGGTTTAAGGCAATGGTTTTATTGGTTGCCTCTGCCTGGCCATTACTCTTAGGGTAGATGGGGGTTGACTTGCTCTTTTGAATATTGAATGCGTTGAATAGTTTATCGATGTTCTTTCCTGAAAGTTGTTTTCCATTATCTGAGACTATAATTGCGGGTATTCCAAATCTGCAAATTATGTTCTCAAACAAAAATTTGAATACATCGATGTCTCTAATTCGTACAAGGGCCTTTGCCTCTACCTATTTTGTAAAGTAATCAGTGGCCACAATGATGTATCTTCTTTTCTTTGTTCCTTCGATTAATGGTCCTACAATGTCAACTCCCCATTTCACAAAGGGCCAAGGGCTCATGCCTGAATTGAGTGTTGTAGCTGGTGCATTAATTTTTCTGGCAAAGCGCTGACATTCCTCACATCTGCGAGACATATTGGCTGCGTCAGTATTCATGAAAGGCCAATAGTATCCTTGTGTTTTAGCTTTGTGTGCCAAAGATCTCATTCCGCTATGGTTACCTGCGTCACCATAATGGATGGCAAGCAGTATTTCATGCCCCTCTTCTTGGGATAAACACCTTAGCAATGGTCCTAAAAAAGATTGACGATATAAGATTCCATCCCTCAGCCTAAAATTTCTCACCCTTAAGTCTGACTTCTTTCTGTCAGAGACATTTGTGATTACCGTTGTCCCATCTAAGTGTTGGATTAGTGGTGTTCTCCAATCATTTTCTTTCAAGGGTAAGAAGGAAAGTCTGATGCAAGCTTTCTTTGTTGGATTAACATCGTCCTCTCTAGGCAACAATGCGACATTCTTCCCTTTCTCAACAGTTTTAGGGAGTATCTCATCATCTTGGAAAGTTGTTCCGTCTTCCAAATTCTCCTCTGGTTCTGAGCCAGTATTCCATTGATGACTCATGCCTGATCTGGTCGCAATGCATTGCTCCAAAGATGGCTTTAATTCAACCGATGGTTCATAGATTCGCCCTAATTTAATCGAGGTTTCTTTTATATTGCGGGTCATGGAAGCAATGAAAGCCAGTGTGTCCGCACGTCGATTATCCTTGCGGCAGAAGTGCCTTAGAGTGATGTTTGGTATCTGGGATACCAAACTTTGTGCCAAAGTCATGTGGGACACCAGGTTGTCATCTAATGTTCTGTATTTTAGTTCCAACTGTCTAATGACTAACTGAGAGTCACTAGTGAGTCGTGCGTCTGATATTCCTAGCTCTAGGATGATCCTTAACGCACGAATGACTGCTTCATATTCAATAATATTATTCGTTACATCACCAAATTCCAAGCGAAAAGAATGTACCATTCTGTCTCCAGTGGGGGTAGTAATAACTATTCCAATTCCGCTTCCTTCATCGTTCTTTGACCCATCCACAAATACCTCCCATCTGCGCTTGTCAGAGGGATGCAAAATGATATTGGGCTCTTTTTCACTCGTGATTTCTTCCGGGAGGTCATCTATTTCTACTTCATCATTTAAGGGTAGATCTGCAAGGAAATCTGCCAGTACTTGAGACTTTAAAGCGGTTCGGGATTCGAATATAATATCGAATTGGTCTAATTGTGCATTCCATTTTGCCACCCTTCCTACTGCTGAAACGTTTTTTAAAACTATTCCCAGTGGAGCTTTTGTTGGAACCCTAATCCAGTGAGTTTGAAAGTATGTGCGAAGCTTTTGTGAGGCAAAAACAAGTGCCAGGATGAGTTGCTCTATCCTAGTATAGTTTCTTTCTGCTTGGTTGAGGGTTTTGCTGACATAGTAGATGGGTTGTTCTACCTTTGTGATGGTTCTTACTAACACCGCACTTACTGCGTTCTCTGTTGCTGCAATATAGAGTGCTAGGACCTCACCAGGCTCAGGCTTTTGCAATATTGGTATGGATGCAAGGTATTCCTTAATTTTTGAGAATGCTGCCTCACAGTTTTCATTCCATGCGGATTCGCTTTCCTTTTTCAAAATGTCAAAGAAATGTTTTAATTTGTCCGAGGATCTCGCAATGAATCTCCCTAGCGCTGCCAGACTTCCATTCAGTCTCTGAACTTATTTGAGGCTCTTGGGTGAGGGCATATCAACAATTGCTTGGATTTTGCTCGGGTCCACTTCAATTCCTCTTTTAGTTACCAGGTATCCCAGAAATTTTCCCGATGTAACTCTGAAAGTGCACTTCTCTGGATTTACTTTCATCCTGCAGGATCTCATTGCTTGAAATATTTCTCTAAGGTTTTCCAGATGGTCAATTGCCTTTTTACTTTTGACTAACATATCGTCCACATAACCTCCAAAATGTGACCAATCCGGGGTTTGAAAATCTTGTCCATTAGCTTCTGATAAGTTGCCCCAGCATTTCAAAGTCCGAAGGGCATCCTAGTGTAGCAATATAGTCCATGTGGGGTAAATAAAGCAGTGTGGTCCTGGTCATCTTTATCTAGTGCGATCTGGTTATACCCAGAGTACCCATCCATGAAAAAAAGGAGCTCATGGCCTGCAGTGGCATCCACCAGCTGATCAATGCTTGGTAATGGATAATTGTCCTTAGGACAAGCTTTATTAAGGTTGGTGAAGTCTATGCAGATGCCTATTCCTCCATTCTTTTTTGGTACCAAAACCATATTTGAGATCCATGTGGGACAAATGACTTCTCTAATGAATCCTGCTTCCAGAAGCTTTCTGAGCTCTTTTTCCACCTCGTGGTGGTATTCAGATGATTCTTTTCGCACCTTTTGCCTAAATGGCGATGACCCCTCCTTAATTCTCAATTTATGGGTCACTACTTCGGGGTCTATACCTGGCATATCTGACATTTTCCACGCAAAGATGTCTGCATATTCTTTTAAGAGTTCATGTATTTGGCATCCACGCTCTTTTCCCATTAATGTTCCTATTTTTATCATTGTTGGTGTGTCTTCATCGCCTATGTTGACCTCCTTCGTTGGCTCTAACGCGGAAAAGGTAGGCGTATGGCTTCCATAGAGCGGAGCTATCTTTAATTGTTATTTGACGGCCTCATTGTCTGGCTTACTTGCTGAGATGGTAGCTTCATTACTGACTACTTCAGTAGTTAGATTGTCTTGAATGAGTACTTTATCATTAATGCTTAGTCCAGGGACGCACTCTAATCTTTGACATTCAACATCTTTTAGATATTGTTGGTATTTTTCTTCTTTGATACTTTCCTTCTTTTCCCTCTTCAGATTTTGAAGTGCTTGAACTTTTTCTACATTGTGCTGAGTTTCCTCTGCCTGGCAACTTCTCGCATCCATCTGGTCTCCTTTGATTTGGAGCTTTCCATGTGGTCATGGAAAACGAAAAAATTGATGGTATGTTGAAGTTGTTCCTTTCAGTCTATGTACCCATAACCTGCCCATGATTGCATTGTAAGGGGAAGGGGCTTCGACAACACTGAACCTCGTGTTAATTCGAATTGGTCCAGCCCTAACTTCCAAAACGATCTCTCCCTTCGGCTTGGACACTGCCCCATTGAACCCATAAATTGTAAAGCGAGAGGGGGTGAGTTGTTCATCAGTAAGCTCCATCCGTCTGTAAGTATCGTAGAAAAGTACGTTCAAAGAGCTTCCTCCATCCATTAAGATCTTAGTGACGTTCCATCCCGAGATCGGTAGAGTGAGTACCAAGGCATCGTTATGGGTTTCCAGCTCTAGATCTACAACCTCAGAAGAAAAAGTAAGTGGCGCAGACATCCATTCTTCCCAGTCTTCTGTAATAACTCCACCAATTTTAAACATCTCGTGGTCTTCAACTCTTTTCCTCAATCTCCGTCCTATGTCTCATGAAAGGGAGGGGTCATAATGCTCCGAGTGAGTTATCATGTGGATAATTTGATTGTCAGGTAGCTTTACATTTTTATCTTTCTGTGGATGGGTCATATCATTTGGACTCAACACATATTCATTCAAATTTCCCGCATTTACCATTTTTTGGATTTGGTCCTTCAAATTCTTACACCTTTCAGTCGTGTGCCCTCTGAAATCATGATACTCGCATTTTTCAGGGTGATTTGCCGTTTTGTCATGTTGTCTTCCCCGTGTGTGCGGCAACTCGAAGTCCTGACGATTTTTGATGGCTGCCATTATTTGTAAGATTCCTGTATTTAGTTTGGTATATACAATATCATTGAAAGATACTCATTTTTTGAAGTTATTGGGCCTGCCATCATTTCGCTTGTAATCCTCATTCCTTGCTTTTTTTTATCCTGATATGGAGCTTTCGCTGGCTCATAATTTCTTTTAGATGCTGAGGGCTCAGGCTCCACTGAGTCAGTACGTTGTGCGACTTTGGGAGACGACTGGGCTCTAGGATTATCTTTCTGAATTTCTTGAAGTCGGACATGCTTGTCAATCAAAACCATGAGATCTCCTTTGGTCTTAGGCTTTTGGCTCTGGATATCAACAAAAAGGTTACTCATTCGGTTCAGTGCCCACTTAAAACAATTGATGCTAATTTCTGGATTTACACTTCCAATTTCTTGCCCAATTTTGATCCATCTGTCTCTCAACTCCAGATAAGTCTCCTTTGGTCCAATGGCCAGGGCAAACATTCGATCAAGGCCAGCCTTAGTCCTTGAAAAAGGAGGGGTACCGAAATACTACCAACTTTTCGTTTTGGCTCGTGAGTCTTATGGTTTAAGTCTGGACGATCTCAAAAATCAATATCCAAACTTATAACTGGAGTTGTTAAACCTCGACAAAGAGTACTTTGGAGTCAACTCTAGAGTTAAGCAATAACGTACTACTTGGTGCTTTAATTATACAATCAGAGATATAATGCGGAAAGTAAAAGCACACAAGACACCAGAGATTTTTTAACGAGGAAACTGCTTTGCAGAAAAACCTCGGGACCTCGTCCAGATTGAACATCGCCCAGTACAAACTGACTACAAACACTAGCCTACTATAAGACTTCG
>JAJJMA010005328.1:0-21312 GCA_023529015.1 Papaver nudicaule
CGGTAAGTAAACGCAACAGAGTTGTGGGTTTCAAGAGAGAAAGGTGAGGCTATCATGAATATTGTCTCCATGTATCTAGCGTAAGGTTACGACAAGAAGAGTGCGGATTGTATTCTTGAAGGGTTGTAAGTAGTCACGACAATTGGGTTGTGATGCTAGGATAGCAAGATAATTGTGTAGCCAAGGTTGTCTTCTAGTCATGAGTTGTAATGCTAGAGAGACAAGGGTGGCTAATACCGAAAGGTGTTCTTGTAATTGTTCTTCGGAGGTTTTCATTATAGTGAAAAGGATCATTATCGTCAGTGGAGTAGGCTCGCCGAACCACTATAAATCTTGTGTTGTGGTATGTCTATTTACTCGTTAATTGTTCTTGCTTGTTTGCTTTGATATATCTCTATGTAGCACCTATGTGTTTGTGGTCAATAGATCATTGGTAGTAAGCATTAGAGTCGGACCGTACAGAAAACTCCCAACAATCCTCATCAACATCCTTTTAAGGTTACCATTTGAGTCTATCTCACTCCGCAGATGCGTATGCAAACTCTGGTACACTTTACTTTCCGATCCTATTTTTGTTAAAACTCATTATGATCTTTCTGTTGATAAGAATTACGTCTTGCTTAAATGTTATGACGTACACAACAAAAACATAGTCTACTCTATGAATTATGATTCATTGGCGTCGACATCTTTATCTGCATCAGAATTTGAAATATTACGCTACCCATTTGAATCTGAAGGTTACCAATTTGAGATTTTGAGTTCTTCTAATGGTTTAATATGCATGCTTGCTGCGAGTGTTTATATGAGAGTACCATTTGTATTATCTGGAATCCAACAACTAAAGAGTATAAGAGATTACCTGAATCGCCAAATAAGTTTCCTTGTGAAATCAATGAGTATATGACTGCATATGGTCTTAGTTATGATTGTAAGATTGATGATTACAAGTTGATTAAAGCAGCAGGTTTTGTCGGCGACTCAACTAAGTCCGGAGTTCAGGTTTATAATCTAGGATCAAACTCATGGAAGAACGCTCATGAAAATTATATACCTTACTACTTTCCGTGTAATAGCAGATGTTCGGGAATTATTGTTCATGGATCTTTACATTGGCTAGGCAAGCCAGGAGTTGAAAGTTACTCGCAAGAAAGGCCTGATGTGATTGTTTCTTTTGATGTATGTGATGAGAAATTTCATGTTTTTTAAGAAGTTAGAAAAACTTATGGGTAATTTTCTTTGGGGTGATACCATCAATAAGAAAAGGTTACATTGGAGGTCTTGGAAAAAAATTTGTGTTCCAAAGAGTGAAGGTGGATTGGGTATTAGATCTTTGAAGACGACTAACGAGGCTTTGTTAACTAAATGGTTATGGAGATATGGAGAGGAGAAGACTAGCTTATGGAGGAAAATCATTTTTGAAAAATTTGCCGGAGATGAAAATGATTGGGCTCCTAAAGATTCAAAGAGTACTTATGGGTGGGGTTTATGGCGGGGTATACTTAATCAGTCTACAACTCTTAAAAATGGATCGAAAATTAAAATTGGGAGAGGGAATAGAACCAAGTTTTGGGATGATGTGTGGTGCCACGAAAAATCTCTTAGAGAGTTGTTTCCAAAATTATGGAAAATCAGTAGAAAGAAAGAAGCTTTGGTTCAAGACATGAACAATGGAAGTATCGAAAGCCCGTGTTGGAATATAGATCCTTGTCGAAGTCTTAAAGATCAAGAAATTCAAGAAGTGATGGAGTTTTCTAGAGTTCTAGAGAGTCAAGGTAGCCTTGCTATTGAGGATGACACTCGAGAGTGGATTTGCGATCCCAAAGGTACATTCTCAGTTAAGTCTTGTTATACGTGGCTTATGCATGATCAAGGTCGATTGTCACCTCCAATATTTCCTTCTAAGTTTGTTTGGAACAAAACTATTCCACCAAAAATTAGTTTCTTAGCTTGGGCGGCAGCTCATAAGGTTGTGCCTACTCTATCAATGTTGTCGAGAAGGGGTATGACTGTAGTGAATATTTGTGCTTTTTGCGATAATAGTGAGGAAACCGTAGAGCATTTGTTCCTTCATTGTCCTTTCATTTGGCAAGTTTGGGAACACTTTTTACAGCAGTTGGGCTTTGTTTGGGTACATCCGACATCTATTCTCGAGTTCTTGTGGAAGTGGAAATTGAAGGTATCTATCAAGCCTCTTGTCTTTTTGAGATATTGTTTGCCGTTTGCTATATGGTGGTCGGTGTGGTTGGAAAGAAATGACATTCTTATTGCTAAGAAGCAAGGAAGAAAATCTCTAAATTCTCTTATCATAGATATTAAAGTGTTGTTATTCAGTTGGACCGTCAATGTTGACACATTTAAAAACATTAAGTTTGATGACTTTGTATTCGAATGGGCGAGATTGTTTAGAGAATAGTCGTTTGTAAACTCTCTAAGCTTTCTTTCTCTTCTGGTTTTTTTTGGAGGTTGCTTTCTTGGCATCCTTTCTTTTTAATATAATTCTGCCTTTTTCAAAAAAAAAAAAAGAAATTTCATGTTTTGGGTTTCCCAGCAGCCGTGGAGAATGATGATGTAATCAAAGAACTTGGAGAGATAGATGGGTGTCTCTGTCTACTTGTCCAAGACCCTAATTGTAGTGTTCATTTATGGGTAATGCGGGAATATGGTGTGACGCAATCTTGGTCTATACTTTTCGCTACAAGTCATCAGTTGCTTGTAAATCGTCAAATCCGTAATAAATTTCTTGTATACTCGTTCCAAAATGGTGAAGTTCTGTTGGCAAATTCTAATAGTTTCATTTTATACAGACCGAGGCGCGATAGAGCTAAAATTATGAGGATTCCTGGTATTCGCGGATCAGGTGAAGTAGAGAGGTATTCAAAGAGCTTATTTTCACTCAACTCACGTACTTATGTGGGGCAAGATGACAGAATTTAATAGAGTAAGCATAACCAGTGAGGGTGTAATGGTTTTAATGTGAGTGTGTGAGGTGGCACGTGTGTTGTTGTACTCATGCTAATCACATGTGTGACAGCCTGTATGTGAGCGTGTACAGCACATGTGTGCCAGTCTGTCTTAACCACCGTCTGCTACAGTAAAGAGTTCTATATAAACTCTATGTAGCTCTACTGTAAATATAATCTTCTTCTTTTATATCAATTCAATATTTTGAATTCCAAATCGTTAATTGCAGCCATGTAGACATCAGGTCTATTATGGTATCAGACTGAAAACCTAATTAGGTTTTCAGAGTTGCGATCCAATTTCCGCTGTGTATTTTTCAATCCAACAATTTCCAAAACTAATTTCTTCCTTTTCTTCAATTTCTGCTGCTGTTTTTCAACAAATCTCATCTTCTTTGACGAATTTGTTCTGTGTTCTCTTAATTTGGCAGATCTCTCGAGATATTTGAAGTTTGTTTATCTTTTACAGTAATCGGATGGTGTTATTTCCGTTTTTGGTTGAAGTTTGAATGAATTTAATGGAGTCTGAGGTTGAAGAATTGATGGTTGGTGATTCCGGTTGTGAATTCGGTTCCAATTTCTGGTACGCACAACGTCAACAATACGGATTAAGTGTGAACTTCGGTTTGAAATTTGATTTCGTTCTTGAGCTCTTGAAGATTTGCCAATAATCCTTAGAGTGGAATTAGCTTCTTCTACCTTGACAACGGCGATTGAATCTATGCTGGTAATCTCAAATTTCTTTTAGATTTGGCACATCTAACTTTAGATTACTTCAAATTAGAGTTCTCATGTTCAATTTTGATATCACTATCTCGGCAAATTTCAATTTCGTCGTCAAAAGCCGTTTTTGTCATAACTAGGTTTCATATAAACTAGTTCTTTCATCAAGATTAATCGACCTTGGTTCCTGATGCTATTAGGTCTGAGCATGTTCAATATTACTACCTTGTTAGTTAGTTGAGAACTTAATTTTGTTCCACTTGATAGTGAAGTTCTTCTTAAAAGTCAGTAGAAGATTGCAGTATTGTTGGTGAATATGTTGATGCACATATGGTGTTTCACAGCACATTTTCATACTCCAATTCTCACTCTTATATCAAGTCGGTCCTCACATATGCGTGCGTAGTGTGTTGAATTATCTTGCGAGTTGAATGATGATGCCGTGGATGATTTATGGGATTGACTTTGGTGTTTTACTGATTGAGAGATTGGAGTCCCCTTTGTTGAGTCTGCATATAGGTAGTATGCATCCTGTTCTTATGCTTGCATGTATGTTGAATATGCAACCAGTGGTTCTTCTACTTTTCTTGTTTGAATAATCCAAGTTGAAGTGATATCTTCTATGGAGTTCTTTACTTCTATTTTTGCAAGAATAACACAAGGTACAGCTGACATCATGCTGTGAGTGAATTGAATAAGAGAGTCAGTTGTGATTGGTGCTGGTTCTCAGTATTATTTGCTGATATTCTTCAAGACAAGCTGCATTGTACACTGCTTTTAGCATGTTTTGGTGGCTGGTAACAATATGGACAGTCACATCTAGACTGCAGAAGTTTACAGTGTTGGTAGTTTGTTTGTGTTTTCTCAATGAAGTATATGGAGTTCCAGCCAGTGTCTACGTGTTTATGGAGTTCTGGATGCGTGTCTACGTCTACTTCATCATTTTCTTCACTAACAACTACTGAATGGCTACTGGTTTGGGCAAGTGTTTTTCACTAAAGCTTTATGAGTGGTGCTGGTTGTTATGTATTGTTACAACAACTACTGCTGGTGGTTTGCATTTGAGAAAGTTGGTAATTGCTTGTCCTACACCAACTGGTTCTGTTTATATGTTTGAGAGGTGTATTACAGGGAATTCACTGCAGTCAGTTGAGTTGGCTTTGGAATATCACTGCTTGTTCCGTTGAGATGGTGGAGTGCAGTTTTCAACCTACAGATGGTATTCACTCAACTACTACTTTTCTGCTATTTGAGTTCTGCTGTGTATATTCATACTACAGCCCCTTTCATACTTACTGCCCCAATTCATACAATGTCTGCCTTTTACTTCTGCACCAACTGCAACTCTATCAACTCTGTACCAACTCTGCACCAACTACTACTCACTGCCCCAATTTCATGCTACTGCCCCTATTCATGCTGCTATACACTAATTTCATACTGCTGCTGTAGCTACTTTCTCTGCATCTACTACTGCTGCTGGACCAACTCTACTGCTGCAGCAACTCTCCTGCTGCACCCACTACACGAATTCCAGTTTTTACCAACAGCAGCATTAGTCACGGTTTGCATTTCAGCAATGGGCATACGCTGTTGGGAAGCTCGTAACGTCTTCAATGGTTACTGAAAATGCGATCTGTTACAGTGCTCCGTGTTTTTGTTGGTGCAATTACCCGCCTACCCTCAATATTTCGGTGAACTTCCTAAGTTAGCCTCCACTTTTCTTTTCTCCGCCCAACTTTTGGTGTGATGAAATTTCAACCCCAGCAGCGTAACAGAACCTGTTTTTTTTCTCAACGGAATTCTGTTGAATAACATTTGAGATAAATTTTGAAAATCAGAAAACAATAAAGAAAAATCACTGAAAATGAATTCATTTATTTTGTCCGAGTTTTGGTGATAGGGTAGAGAAAGAAGTTAATGTGTCTAGCTGAAAACAGTTGAGACATAACTTCTATTCGTCTTCACCTCCACGGATTGCATCACCTAACATTCAATTCCTCTCCCCTTTTTTTTTCAGCGGATAATCCTTCGTTTGAGTCTGAGCTTGAGAAAACATCTTCAACATCATTCAATCAGTTACTTCTTATGTGAACCTCGATTTGATATTAGTTTAATTATCAAATCGATTTCTCATAGAGTTATTGATTGAGATTTGGAATTTGAATCTGAGTTCATTCAGCAATTAGGTATTTCACTGATTTAAGAGGAATCTGAGTTCATTCAGCAATTAGGTATTTCACTGATTTAAGATTCATTTATTTATGTTAATTTCAAATATATGAACATCAATTGAATAACTGAATTCATCCAGCAATTACATATTTCCCTGATTTAAAATTAGAGTATGAGTATCTACATCTTTTCAGATCTGTATTTGGTTATAGATTTTTTGCTGATTTGTATGTGTGGTTTGTATGTGAAAGTTTATGATTGTTAGTATTTGTATCTTTAGTTTATGAACTTGGTAACATGAAGCATATTTCAATTTGGTAATGTAGGATGTTGGGGAATAAAGATTGGATGCTTGAAAAAGACCTATTTAGCCAAAAATATCGAGAGGGGGTTAGAGACTTCCTCAAATTTGCATCAGCCAATGGGGACTCATCTGGTTGTGCTTGCCCATGTAAGAAGTGTGCTAATGATTTTCGGCATCCATGGAAAATTGTTCGAAAGCATCTGTCCGAGGTGGGTATCTTGAGGACGTACAACACTTGGTACTTGCATGGTGAGGAATTGGTGGGTCAGAGTTCAACTAGTCGTTCTGTGGAGAAGGAGAAGGTTGCAGAAGAAGAAATGCCTGATTTCGACTGGGATGCTTATGCTGATGCCAACTTTGGTCCTCATGCTGACCCTTATGAGCAAGTAGTCTGTGAAGAACAAGAGGTGGATATGGGGGAGCGTTATGCTAAGTACTCAAATTTGGCAGGGAAGCAGTTGCACCCAGCATCCGAAGGTATCTCAACCATCGGTGCTATCGTAGAACTGCATAATCTAAAGAAAACATATAAATTCTCTGGTCATTGTATGGATAGTTTGTTGATTCTGTTAGGAAAGTGGCTTCCTGGAAACAATTTCCCTAAAAACTATGATTGTACGAAGACGATGCTAAAGGATCTGGGGATGGAATGCAAGGCTATTCATGTTTTCCCGAATCATTGTATGCTGTATCACAATGCAGATAAAAATCTTCAGCAATGTCGAGTGTGCCAAGCTAAAAGATTTAAAGAATTCAAAGATTCCGACGGGAAGATGCAGGTGTCAAAAGAACCTATGTTAGTGCTTAGATACTTTCCTCTAGGACCAAGAATTGCGAAAATGTTCTCTATTCCTTGGATAACAGCTTTCATGGATTGGCACAACCGAGCGGCAGTTTCTCGTCGTTATATGCGTCATCCGTGCGATTCACCTCAGTGGCGCAAGTTCAAGGAAAAATTCCTGGATTTTGCAGCGGAAGGCAGAAATGTTTACCTTGGAATATCGACGGATGGGTTTAATCCCCATGGCCAGTCGAATATAGGTTGGAGCTGTTGGCCTCTCATTTCTGTGGTTTATAATCTTCCACCTTCTTTGTGTATGAAGACTGAATTCCAAATATACAATATGTTGATACCTGGTCGCAAGTCACCGAGTGGAGACATTGATGTATTTATGCAGGTGTTTGTCGATGAATTAAAAACTCTCTTCAAAGACGGAAGGCGAATTTGGGATTCTTTCAGAAAAGAGTATTTTATCGTGAGAGTAACTCTAATGTTTGGGATTCATGATTTACCTGCTCTTGGTATTTTAAGTGGAAGAACAGTTCATGGCTACAATGGATGTGTTGTCTGCGCAGAAAAAACTCGATGTACTCATATGGGCCTAGGATTTAGGAAGGTAGTGTACACTAACTATCGGATTTTCCTCAAGAGCAGGCACACCTTTAGGGATGGGAAATTCTTGGGATTGGACAAAGAGGAGAGAAAGTTGGCGCCAAAGAGACTAACTAACGATGAGTCGCTCGAGTTGTTGAAAGATGTTCATTACATACCTGGTAAGACCCAAAAACGCAAGGCTGGTAAAAGAAAGAGATACGTGTCTGATGATGAGACTGAGACTGAGGTTGAGGATGATTATGAGTTAGAGGATGGTGGTATTGATGAGAGGGATAATTCTGGTTTGGAAACATGTATTTTCAATAGGAAGTGTTGTTTTTGGGAACTTGAGTCGTATAGCAATCTGGGTATATTTCATTCTATCGACGTGATGCACACGGAAAAGAACGTCATGGAACACATTTATCACGCTCTCTTTGATGATGGAAGTAAGGCTCAAAGGTTATGGAATAATCGTGATGAATTGCGTGAGAAAAAGCTCCACATTGGAGAGTGGAAAGCGAAGAAATTTAAGAATGTGGTAGTAAACACCCCGGTGTGGGTTTTGTCTAAAGAAGAGCAGAAATTTTTTTGCCAGATCATTAGAAATCTGAAATTCCCTTCAGGTTTTTGCTCAAACTTGAGCAACAATGTGAGTGAGGATAGGTTGCTGAGCTTAAAATCTCATGACTATCATATTTTGATTGAGTACTTGCTACCTGCTCTGCTTCAACATGCCTTTCCTGGACATAAACACCTTCGAATTGCACTTCAGCAAGTCAGTTTGTATTTTAGATTGCTGTGCTCTAAGGTCGTTAAAATAGAAGATATGAGCCAGGCTAAGTGGATGATTGCAGAGGCCATGTGCGTGCTCGAAAAGTATTTCCCAGCTTCATTTTTTGATATAAGCGTGCACAGCATGGTTCATCTGGCTGAAGAAGCCTTGGTTTGTGGACCGGTTAGGTTCCGATGGATGTACCCACTTGAGAGGTGAATTGTCGTTTCACCAATTTACCCCTTCAATTTTTTTGCATTTTTTTGGGAGTTTTGTACTGAAATTTACATGTGCATACTGTATCAGGGCAATGAAGGAGTGCAAAGGCCTTTGCCATAACAAGAGATACATTGAAGCGTCAATTACAAATTCTATCATTCTAAATGAGGCTGTTAGGTATGCAATGGAGCAAGCCAAAGCTAGAGCCGAAGGAGGTCACAAAGCCAATTGGGCTGCCTTTCTGGATGAAGAATCTGATTTCAGCGATGAGGGTTCCATTCTTGGAGATAAAGAAGTTTTGTTGAGCCCTGTTCAATGGGTTCAGATACGTCGGTGGCTAATATTTCAGCGTTGTCAACCGGAACTAGACGATTATTATAGATATTTGTTGTTATATAATTTCTGTTTGTATGGACACTGAATTTCTATTGATAATGGGTTGGTATTAAAAGTATGCTATATATTTATGTTCAGGGATTACCGCACCGGCCATTCAGACGTTGGAGTGGACTTGGTCCAGTTTGAAACCGACTTCCTTTCATGGTTGTACAACAAGGTATGCCTTGTAGAACCGGTTTGTCAGAAAAATTTAGGTGGCATTAATTCTGATTTATGGGTTTTCTGCGCTTTCGCAGCTTAGGGATGAACAGAATATGGATGGTCTCCTGTGGGATTACCTTAAAGGTCCGGACGAGGTAAGGGAGATTGAAAGATACCGTGTGAATGGATATGTTTTTTGTTCCCAAGCTTTTGAGGCCAAGCTTAGGACCCAGGATAGTGGTGTTACCATGGAAGCAGACACAACTTTTAGGAGCAAAAGAACTGATAAAGAGCCCGTGACTGTGAAAGCCAGGTGGTATGGGGTGATCCAGCAAATCCTACAGTTGAACTATGGTTCATTTAAAGAAGATGTGTTTTACTGTGATTGGGTGAAGGTGGAGACTGGAGTCAAGATGTGTAAGGATTCAGATTATCCTCTGGTCAATATGTCAAGAATGAAGAAGAAAAATGCTATCACAGACGAGCCTGTGATTCTCGCGGAACAGGCTACCCAAGTCTTTTATTCCCAGGATTTGAAAGAGCCAGCCTACTGGGTTCCTATGCATCCCTCCAGAAGACTAACTATCAGTGTAGACAGCGCAAATGTACCAGCTGAAGGCAGTTTTCAAGATATTTTAGCGGAAGAACCACATCTTCGAGCTTTGCTCACCTATTGGAGCAACCCTGAGAATTTGAAATAATCTGTATGTTTCCCTCTACTTTTGCTTACAGTTTGACACCCCTTGTTGTTGGTTTGTAACTTTTAAGGTTTGTTCTATGCTTAGCTAACTCTGTTGACAATTGATTTACACTTGGTTTACACTTTTGCTTATCTTTTAAGGTTTGTTCTAGTCTTTTTACACTTGGTTTACACTTCGTTTATTCCACCCCAATACTAACACACACATTATATTTACACCCCGGTGGGTACCACCAAACATCATCTTCTTTAGTACTACTATTTTAGTGCTAAAGAACAAACACACCTTTCATTAAAGATCTGCTGCTTTTGGAAGCACTCACTTTCTCTCTCAGACAAGAATATTCAGACTTTCAAGCTCCCAAAAAAAGGTTGCTTTCAAGGAGATTCAGCGATTGATTAAGGAGAAAATCTATTTCTCTCTCAGAGAAGAATATTCAGCCTTTATCAATCTCTTTTTTGAAAAGGTAAGGTCTTTACTTTTGGGTTGTATTAGGATTCAACTGCCTTTGCATGTTGCATGGTGAATCTGTTAGTAATAAATGAAGTAGAATGCTAAAAATGAAGTGGAATCATGATAGATGGTGTGAAATCAAGATGCATGAATTGAAATTTTGTTATGTTGGTCTATTTCTACTCACTCAATGCTTTTAGTGCTGCTATGTTTAATTAGATTTTTAATTAACAAATTAGATGAAATTTTGACATGGGTTTAGTTTGGTTTACGTTATTATGATCTGCAGATGTGTTTGATTTCAGTATTTTTTTTATGAAAATTTTAGGGTTTTGGTCTGTTTCAAATGTCAAGTACTGGGAATTGATGTTGTGGTCAGATTTTGTTGTTGTTTATAATAAGATAATGCTGTGGATATTGATTTCCATGTATGAATGTTGGGCTCAAAAAAATTTGTTGTTTTGAATGAAAAATGCAGAGGAAATGGCAACTAACTCAGATTTCTCTGAGAGGGAGAGGCGGAGAAAGGGAAAAGGAGCAAGGTTAGATGATAATTCATCTGAAAACAAACCACCACCATCAGCGTCAGACGATAGCGATGCACAATCGCATCCGTGGAATCCTTTGATTGCTTTCAATGACATCATCTATCGCTGCACGCTAGCTCAAGCTAGACTGATCCAGAAGCGTGCAAATGACCATGTGCTGGCGATGGAAGTAGGTCTGCAGGTGAGAAAGGGTAGAGAGGAAGAAATCAAGAAGCGGAAAAGAGAAGAGGAGGAGGATGCTGAGTTGGAAGAGTACTGTAGGAGGAAGCGAAGAGAAGCCCAGCAGCAGCTGGAGATTCAAGAAATGGCGCCGCCAGCTGAAGGTATAGAGTCTGACAATGACGCGGAGGAAGAAGAACCTGAACCTGAGATTGAAGAAGAAGAAGAAGAAGAATAACATGTACATGAAGCCGACCCGTTTCATGTAGGAAACTTTATTGATGAGCTGGTGGCTGCTGATGAGGAGCAAGAATTGAGGGTGGATGATTGGTTCGACTACCGGATGGGGGAAGTGGATGATGTGGGTGTTGTTGATTCTGATGCTGCTACTGGTACTGTTGTTGTTGCTTTTAATGAAGAAGAAGAAGAAGAAGATGAGGAAGATAATGGGGATGAGGAGGAAGATTCTGACGAGGAGGAGGAAGTTTCTGACGAGGAGGAGGAAGAAGAACCTGATGATGAGGAAGATTCCGAGGAGGAAGATTCCGAGGAGGAAGAAAATGATGAACAGAGTGATATTGTTAATGGGGATGAGGATGACGAGGATGGGGACTCGGGTTCAGAGAGTTCCTATTATTGATATTTGTGTGTGTGAACATACTTTTTTGTATATTTTGGGATATTTTGGGGAAACTGGTTGTGTTACCAGTAGTTATGGATATGGCGCACACACTGAAACTCTTAATTCTGATTGTGTGTGCGCTTTCATAACTGTGATTACACTAGATACTCTTAGCTCTGATTGTATCAACTCTGACCCATTTTTTGTTTCGTCAGAGTTGTATTCAGAACTGGAAGTTCATTCTTTTTTGTTTCTTGAGTCAGATACTCTGGCAGAAATATGCAGGAAAACTGGAAGTCAGCTTAATGTAAATCAGTCTTTTTTGTTTCTTGAGTCAGAATATGTTTTCAGATATCCCTGCTATCAGCTTAATGTAAATCAGTGAAAATCGGTTATCTTATAAATCCTTTGCTCAGTAATGTAATTTTCTTTCGTTTAAAAAACAAAACTGCTGCTTTAGGCCTAAGGGGTTTGGGAGAAAAAACAATGAAACTGTCCTAGTGGCATATAGGTCCATAGGAAAAAACAATAAAACCGTCTCAGACATCACTTTTTTCCAACGGAAACAACAAAACCGTCTTACACCTTACTATTTACCACAGCCATTCGGGATTTGAAATGGAGTTCAAAGGAAGATTGTAACTCTCACTTGCCCACAATGGGTTCTTTTATGGTTCTACATTAACTACACCTTGAATTTGCCATTTTTGGATAACATCAGTGCTAATCTGGAAGAGCCTGGCTCAGAGTATGGCAAATTAGGGAGTGATTTGGAGTTCAGAGGAAGATTGTCAAATACAACACTATTTTTCTACGGAAAAAACAAAACCGTCTCAGAAATATCACTATTTTCGACGGAAACAAAAAAACCGTCTCACCTACATTACAATTTCCAACGGAAACAACAAAACCGTCTCAGAAACATTACAATTTTAGTGAGTGGTTTGGAGTTCAGAGGAAGATTGTAACTCAATTTGTTGCCCAAAGTTGAGGATCAAACAAATTTCACTTTGAATTGGTACAAATCAGTTACTCCCTCTGTCCCAATTTAAATGACCTAATTTCTATTTTCATTTGTCTCAAAAATGTGGCCAGCTTCTAATTATATCTGTATTTTTTCAACAAACTCGCAGATATACCCTTAATATTTTTATAATATAATTTCATTTTCAGTGGGCCCCAAGTTAAAAATGAGGAAGAAAATATATATAAACGGGAAACAAATTTCTTGATATTTTTATTTTATTTTCATTCCTTTTAAAGTTTTTATTTATTTTTGGTTGTTGTTAGATTTTTTATTTTTTTAACCTATATACTCCATAATTACTTGGATTATCTTTTATCATAAAATATCATCATTTATTACTACCTACTTAAAAATATAGTTTCTAATTATATATAATTTTAATTAATAAATTTTGTATTTTATAATTTTAGCAATAATATGACTTTTAATAAGGGTATACTAGGAAATTCATATAGTCTCCTATAGTCTTCTTAATTTTTTGACTTAGTCAAAGCGGTCATTTAAATTGGGACGGAGGGAGTATTAGTTAACAAATTTCACTTTGAATTGGACGTGTTTTGTTATAAGAAAATGTCATATCATATGATTTTATTTTGGTGTCCCATGTCCTACCCTAACTTTTGAAGTTGACCAAAATTTTAATTTGACTTGACAAAGTCAATCGCAACATTTAAGCTCGATCCGTATGATCTTTTCACCTCGATTTTTGGGACCAAAAACATATCTCTCTTCTATTATTGAAACTTTGGGCAACTTTACTCTCTGTCCAAAAGTTGAGCTAACTTTTAGATCTCAAATTTTCGTTCCCACTCAAATCCCAACTCAGATACTTGTTTCAATTTTCGTTTCCCTCTCCCAATTCCTCTTTTTCCTCCAAAATTTTCGATTCCCTCTCAAATTTCTTTTCCCCCTTCTCCAAATTTCAGAAACATTTTGAATCTACCTTTTCTCTATAAAGAAGAGAAGATGGAGTTGAAGCTTTGTTTCCGTTTTCCTGTTTGCACAAACTCTCTTCCGATCTTCACTCACATCGTTCATACCTCAATCAATCTCGAAAGGTAATTTCTTTAGATCTATCTTGTTTTTTTCATTTGGTTCTTAGGTTGTGTATGCTTAACAATTGTTGTTTGCTTTAAGAATAGTTGAGTTTTTTTATTGTTCACTGCTTCTATTGTTTATGCTTAATAAGTTACTTACTTGTGGGTGTTGTGATCTATGGATCCAAACTTAGGGTTTCAACCAAAGTTCTAGTTTTCTACTTTCATAACTTGCTATGTATTCAAGTTCTCTCATATGTTGTTTGTTTTTGGTTCGTTTGTATGAAGATGTCAAGTCAGGATTCAGATGAAACTTCACCACCAACCACTAGTGGTACTCCTTCTAGTGGTAGTCCTGATGCTTCTCAAACTACTAGTACTCCCACCAATAGCTGTGATCCAAGAATCCTTCGATCCAGATATCTCGTTGACCTCGATGAGCATGGTCGACCAATGGGAGTAAACGCCAGTAGGTTTGCTACCAAGAGTGGAAAGCTCATCAGATCCCACTGTCCCGTCGACTGCAAAGACTGGAGGCTTGTACCTCAAAAGTGCAAGGACACGATGTGGGCCGCTCTAATGGTAAAGATCTTCCTTCAATCTATAATACAACCACTGTGTTTTTTTGTCCATTTGTGCATTACGCTGATGCCAACCGCAGTCTTTCGTTGCTGACATAAATACTTTCTTGTTCTTTTCAGGACACTTTCTGTTTCCCCATCGACGATGCTCTGGCTAGAGTGGCCGCTTCTGGGATGTTTCCACAGAAGCTTAGGTCCCACAAGTGGGGACTACGGACCAAAATCCTTGACTTATGCAATACCAAGGAAGAGATGATTGCCCAGTGTCCATATGGCATGAACACCGATGTCTGGGAGCGGTTTATCGACAACGAGCACAAGGAAGGAGTTGCAGATAAGCATAAAAAACTGGGAGCTAATCAGAAGCATAGAGAGTACACTCATTGCCTAGGAAGACTCTCATATGCAAACAAGAGCTACATGGTGGTAAGTACTTTGGTGATTCTCTAAGAACATTTAAATTCTCCTTGGATGTTACCTTTACAACCCCTGATACTGTTCATACCGATTATACAGTCTAAAGAAGAGAAAAAACCTGTTGCTAAATGCCGTGGAGAACAATGGTTGCTTGGACACAAGCGCAAGAATGGAGCCATATTGACGGGTCTTGATGACAAATATGTGAGTATACAAGACTCGTACATTTTGAATGTTCACGTACACAAGACTCTTTCACAGAAATTCCCTTGAATTTCAGAAACTAGTGGAAGCTGCAGTGAAGAAGAGAAAGGCCCTGTTGATGGAGAGCTAGAGGAGCTGTCTTTTGATGACGATCCACTTTCTGAAGTGTTTGGAGTTGACAAGCCAAGGAGCTATTGCCGTTCCTTTTCCTCAACTATGTCCATGAAGAAGGCAGTAAATATGAAAGTAGGGGCGGCCCTTAAATCTTCTGGCAAAAGCAAACTCACTGATGCTGATACTGATGCTAGAATGAACCAGATGCAGCAAGATCTTACGCTTCTTTCAAAGGTGAGCTTCAAACATGATCTCCTATAATTAGTTCATTTATGTCTTGTGTATATTGTGCATTGTATATATCAGATTCTAATCAGATCAATTTTTGAATGTATTTGTCCTGCTTACAGCATGTTATGAGTTTTATGGCTGCCACTGGAAGGGTTCAGGATACTACTTCTCCAAAGCTTCTGCCCCTGGTGATCTTTCTGATTCTCCAATCAGAGAATCATGTTCAGTTGCTGTAGCTGACACTGTTGCTGAAGCTGCTATACCTCTTATGGGAGATCATCAGGTGCGTCTTATCAACAGGAAAGGGGATGCAGTTGCAACTGGTCATGTACTTGGTGGAGTGCAGGGGCAGTCTTGTCATGGGGCTACCGTGAACCACAAAGTGGAGAGAGTTGTCTGTGTTGAGGAAGTTATGGATGCGCTCTATCCTGTTCCCGATGCTCCACAAGGGGATGACTACAATGTTTTGGGAGATCTGGTAGGTGGACAGTGCTTCATTATATGGCCCATAACCAGGATGATCCTTGTTTGAGCACTTCCCACTTCTTGCAATGGTTTTTTGTGCAGCTTAACTTTAACACTTCTATATACTGCTGCTTTTTTTTGTTGGGTCTTTTGGGTATCAAGTACAGACATATTTCGAGTTACACTTGTGTAAGTGTAATTGTTTGGACATCCTTATTATTATTAGTATGTTGTGTGTGTATATATATATATATATATATATTTGTATCAAATATTCGATGTTGTTTATTTATTTATTTGCTTTTGTGTACCTGTCAACCCCTTTTTAACTCCGCCGTTTGAGATGCCGGTCCCCAGCCCGGGTAAAGGAGGAGGGAAGAGGACTAGTTTGTTATATTTTTGCAGGAACTTGTAGAATGGTTGAGATTGCTATAAAGAGACAATCAAATACCAGGTAACATAGTTACTTACTCGTTCATGTTCTTGGATAATTATGTATTCTAGTTCGTTTCATACTGACCTACATGTACACTTCTCTTCTTTGCTGGTATGACAGGCACACAAGTGGGAGAAAGTGGCCTTTTCCGTTGTCAAATCAGCTCCTCAGTTAGTTAGAATATAAGGTATATTACTGATATTGAAATTTCTGAGTTTGATCCTTTTAGTGCTCATCTTACTAACTTATGTCTACTCTTTTGTTATTTTCAGGTTGTGATCAAGTTCATATACTTTGACCAGTGATGATGCTTCTTGCATTAGTGAGTAAACTCTCAATATGCCTGTTTTCAGTATTTGTTATCATTTCTATGGTACATTAACTAAGGTTGATACTTACTATCTTTATGTTTATTTTTTGAAGATTCAACGCGCAGACTTGAAGCTAGAGAATACCAGTGAGGAAGTAATCTAGGGTTGATTCTGCTGGTATGGCAGGTGCAGAAGTGGGAGAAAATTGTCCTTGCAAAGGTTGTCCAAGAGTTGGAATGAATTCCTCCCAACCACTAGCAATGTTTTTGGAATGAATTCCTTCCAACTCGTTGGTTAACCTTTAAAGACATTGTTGTTATTATTTTTCATTCTTGTTATTCCACGGTGCTGCTGCAGGTCTTCTTTTTTGATCTCAGGTTTGTTCATTACCTGATATTATCTCTTGAATGCTTTAGTTGTGATATCCTGTTTGATTTCATTTATCAATGATATTTGCTGATAACTTGTCTTAATTTGCTGTAGAAGTGGAAGAACGTCCGGCGCAAATCTTTAGGGTGATTTCCCCTAGTAGTTATTTTCAGGTATGAACTCTAATTAAGCTATGATTGTGTATGATTGCTAGTGTGCCTCAGTTACAGATGAGAATTAAGCTCATTATCAGTTTAGTTCTGTGGTCAAATATATGAGCTATTGTAGCCTGTTCTCTCTTTCATATAAGATGAGAATTATGTCGTAAGCGTATGCCAGGGCTTCGGCT
The DNA here is from genome assembly GCA_023529015.1 of Papaver nudicaule. Taxonomy (NCBI): domain Eukaryota; kingdom Viridiplantae; phylum Streptophyta; class Magnoliopsida; order Ranunculales; family Papaveraceae; genus Papaver; species Papaver nudicaule. Next base: position 17,099 of record JAJJMA010005328.1, read on the forward strand.
ACCTTACCTCATAGTTGTTTGTTATACCCAATATTGCATGTTATTGATATGATTATAGACAATTCTGTTAGTGGGTCATATTATGTTATTCAAGTGGTTGTTCTGTCAACTATATAGACAACTCAAAGCTTTGTTTCCTTGTTTCACAGAAATCTCACATCTGAGGTCGACTGACTACACCATTCGGCGTCCTAAAAGCTTCTTCTGATCCAAGGTATCATTACAAAACATTGCATAAACTGAAAACTGCTGAAACACACAACCTTCTAATCTAGGAGTAGTAAAAACACAGGCAAAAATGTATGTATGTCTGTTTTATAAATTTAGGATTGTGAATGAGTGCAGTGAATGGATGTATAAACTGTTGTATGACTTTCAGAGTTTGAATGAAATGTGTGTTAGTTGAATGAGAATGGATGTATTTCAGTGGGAATGAATGGAAAATTACAGGATTTCGATTCAGTATTGCAGGTTTAGAAATGAATTGTATTGTATTGCATTGCAGGTTCAGGAAAGAACTGTAATGCAGGTTCACAAATGAACTGTATTCCTGATTCTGGAATGAATTGTATTCCAGGTGCAATTGTAACGCAGGGCTTAACGCTTGGCAGCGTTATTTTTTTTTTAAAATAATACAGTTTCTTCCAACGATAACAGACGTTACACAAATCCGTTAGTTGTAAAAACACGTGGCAAATCCTAAAAATGTTACAGATGCGTTTTCCACGAATAAAAACGTTGACTAAGCCGTTAAAATTTATCCGTTACACGCCGTGGTTTAACGGGAGTAAAAGTTGTTCGGTCCGTTACGACAGAGGGACAGGTGGAAAGTGATGAACCGTTAGAAAATAGATTCCACCGGTACATTCCGTTACTTTAACAGTTAGGGTATCAGTTGCACAGGCACAAACGGTGCTGGCTGTTTCAAAACAGTTACGAAAACTGCCACCTGGCAAACGGATAAACCGTTACCGCACAAAACACCGTCGGGTGCAAACGTTGCTGTTAAGAGTTGTTCGATCAGTTACTGCCCACAGTAACGGGTAGACCGTTACAGTAGGTTGCCACGCGGCACGGCATGATGGTATGTCTCATCCGTGACAATATTTACTGCAACAGATGCATGTGTTGCTGTAATCATAATTACAGCAACGGCAGATCCGTTGCTGTAATTATTTTAACGGCAACAATAATGGCGTCCCGCCAACGGCCACTCGCCGTTGCTTTAATTTTTGGTAACGGCCCTGGGCCGTTGCTAAAAAGGCAATTTCGTGTAGTGACCAACTCTACTGCTGCACCAACTCTGTCTCCTGATGCACCAACTCTGTCAACTCTATCTACTGCTGCGCATAACCAGTGAGGGTGTAATTGTTTTAATGCAATCTCAAGTTGACTTTGCCTACTTGTGATTGAGGGGGAGTAATAGAGTAAGCATAACCAGTGAGGGTGAAATGGTTTTAATGTGAGTGTGTGAGGTGGCACGTGTGTTGTTGTACTCATGCTAATCACATGTGTGATAGCCTGTATGTGAGCGTGTACAGCACATGTGTGCCAGTCTGTCTTAACCACCGTCTGCTACAGTAAAGAGTTCTATATAAACTCTATGTAGCTCTACTGTAAATATAATCTTCTTCTTTTATATCAATTCAATATTTTGAATTCCAAATCGTTAATTGCAGCCATGTAGACATCAGGTCTATTAGAATTGACGACTCACCGTAATGTTGGGGCTGGGCGTCAGGGCACATGTGTTGGTTGAAGTCAGTCAAGGCTCTATGAACCACAATGCCTGAAGTAGGAAACCAGACTTATGAACCTGTTTATTCATCCTATTTGCATCCCTTCCATTTTGTTCTGTACATGGTATGTGACAGTTCGCCTTTTTTCTGGTTAAACGTTCTTTTGTTGGGCAGAAATCTGAGTTTGCTTGAATGGGAAATCTACCATTTTTTCTGCCACATGTCATATACTGTAACAGTGTAACTGAAATGTAAATTGGCTCGGTAAACTAGTTGCTAATTATCAAAAGCACACAGTATGTGGACCTTGAGCCCGTGTTGGTCGATACAGTACCTGACATTGTGAGTTTGCTTTGATGAGGTCAGTTACCCCTACTAGTCTACTAGTTCTCCAGACAAAAAAGGGGTTCAAGTTCTACCTCTCACCGGGAAGTTTGAGACTTTGAGTCGCATTTTTCATGAAAGAATAGTGCCCATGCATTGCACTATTACAGAACAAACTAAACTTTCCCCATGGAAGAAGAGTGCCCATGCATCTTTCATTGTATTTCTTCAGCAAGATACAATAAGTGATTATAGGAGATTTTGATCGAAATTTTATGTAGACCGAGAGAATATCCCGTACACCCTGAACCCCAGCAAATCCGGTGTGAAACAGAATAAATAGGCACTTTTCCCCAACTCATCCATCATCTATATCCCAATAATTTAGTCAAACACTTCTCAACCACCCGATTCTCTCACGGGATTTATCATGGAATTTTTTTCCGGTGTCAACGTAAAATTACTTCATCAACCTCCTCAAAAAAATATTACTTCATCAAATAATGTAGCTCATAGGTGACAACTTGTATTCGACGCGGCTCCTCCCATCTTTATTGCAAATTATTCTGACTCATCCCTCACCTATATCCGAATAACTCATTGCAAATTATTCTAACTCGTCCCTCACCTATATCCCATTAACTCAGTCAAACACCTTTCAACCGCAGGATTTCCTCACAGGATTTATCATGGAATTTTTCTGTGTCAACGTAAAATTACCTCCTCAAAAAAATTACTTCATCAAATAATGTAGCTCATAGGTGACAACTTGTATTCGAGGTGGCTCCTACCAGCTTTTTGCAAATTATTCTAACTCATCCCTCACATATATCCCAATAACTCAGTCAAACACCTTTCAACCGCAGGATTTCCTCATGGGATTTCCTCACGGAATTTTTCGGTGTCAGTGTAGAATTACTTCATCAAATAATTTGGCTCATAGGTGAGAACTTGTATTCGAGGCTCCTACTAGGTTTATTGCTAATTATTTCTTTATCTAACATGACATGAGAAACATGCCCATTTAAGAGAATTGATAGTACCGTTGTAACTGCATGACAATTACAATTGACAAGGTTGCATAGCTTGGGTCCCTTAGTTTATCATTGTACCTTACTTTGGACGGAGCTAAGGGGAGCTTAGAATGGCCCATATATTATTAGATCGGACTACTTGTTAAAATATCTGGCTGGTCCCTCTTCCTATTATAGATGTTGTAATACTGGATGGTCCCTCTGGTACTATTTTTTCTAGCCTAATATAGAAGTATCCTGTAATACACTTGACTGTTAGTTGTGAAAGTTTAGCCATTTTGAAGCCATATCTCCAAAAAATACCAACTTAATAGGATATCTAGGCCGCCAAGGCAAAGGTTTGAATCATTTTGAAGATTAATGCGCACTGAAGTTCATAGGCCGAACTAACTTTGAAAATCGGGTTGCCAGGTTAGAGTTGTCCAAGGCTTGTTAAAAGTGGTCTATATGGTTTGGGACTGTTCTCAACCATAAGCAATTACCTCAATGGCTAAACTGCGACTATGACATTATTACTCTTTTAGCTATAAAATCAGGATCACAATTAGACAATTTTGGTATCTCCACTCTTTCTCTCTTGCACTAATGGCGCCTGTCTACCCATTATTGTTCATAGCTTGAGGTGTCTTCAAGTTCGCCAACTCATGCAGATATGGAATCATCAACAATGAATGATGGAACCATATCAGTTTCCTCTACTTCATCATCTATACTGTCGGTAGCAACAAGAATGCCTACGGTTTCTATGATTGATATGATATGTAGTATATGTATGGCAGAACCTCATGAGCATAATGATGGAACTGAAGCTCACCGTGAAGAAGGTAGACAGACACCATGCAACCATGTATACCATGCCGACTGTATCTCCAATTGGCTCACTCGTCATAACTCTTGCCCGCTCTGCCGTCATACAATCGACACCACCAGCATCACCTTCCCTACACCGTGTATGTTCATTCGTTATATGTATGATTAAGTGTTGGAAAAATATCTTCGTTACCGATTCCATCAATAATACAACCCGTGTATTATTTCTGCCAACTTGTTACCACTATGTAACATTGGTCTTCGTCAATGTATTACGACTTCCGTAATACTTGGTTATTAGAAACCA
>JAJJMA010005331.1:0-10335 GCA_023529015.1 Papaver nudicaule
TAAGAAGGATTTATGTAGAAATCCTTCAAAACACATACTTGAACAGACCCTCAAATATCTCATACAAGATCTTTAAATCTCAAAGTAATAAAAACCCTACTCCACAATCAAAATAATATTACTTACTTAGAAACATAACCCGAGATGGGAAAATCTAGAGATAAGATAAGTAAAGAAAGGAAATTTATCTTCTGCAACGAGTGATTTTGGAACAACCTCTGGAGTAAGGATGAGCAACGCCTCTAGCTTTGTAACAGTTATGAGTATAATAAGATCTTCCTGAACGAGGTGGGCATGGAATCCTATTAGCAGAAAGAGCACCATAAGAAATGTAGTAATGCACTCTTCTCCAAAATAGAGTTCTTCTATCACTCTTAGTTTCTTCTTCTTCTTCGCCACCAAAACTCTCTTCAACTTCTTGGAAGAGATTAGCATTAGAAGTAGGCCATTCTAAAGCATCACTCATAAAACCCAAGCTTGATTCATCAATGTGAGATTCCACAACTGAAGTAATACTGATAAAGAAGATGATAAGGAAGCATAGCAATAGATGTTTGGGTTTAAGTGATAAGAAAATCGCCATTAGAATGAGAATGTCTTGGCTTTTTTCTACCTGGGATATCAGACGGATAAACTAAACAAACCAACAAACAATCCTTGGAAAGAAGTAGAGAAGGGGGAGAGAGAAGTGAAGTAAAGTTGAGAGAGAGAGAGAGAGTATGAAATGAAGGCCTGCGAAGGGTGTAGAGCCACTCGTACAGTAGAGTGGAGAGGGACAGAAGAGACGATCACATGTGAATGAATAGAGTGAGGAGTGTTTTAAGTGATTTCGATTGTTTACAGCTGTTCGCACCAAACCTTCAACGCCCATCCTTTATTAACAAGGCACGGCATAGCATAGAACGCGATTTTGCTCTCGCACTGCGAGAGCAAAGTTGATCTAGCGGCTCAACAGCCCTTGGATTGGGAGGGGGGGCTTTATAACCCTTGGATTCATCACGGGTGTGTTATAGAAAAAAACCATTTTAACACCTCTTTTTCAACGCGTTTATAACCCTTGGATTCCCAATCCAAGGGTCGATTTGCTGCTAGATCATTTTTGCTCTCGCACTGCGAGAGCAAAATTTTTTTCCATAGGATACTGTGCTCTGTTTTATCTTTTTCCGATACGGCCATTTTCAAAGCTCAGTCCTGTAATTAAGGTATTTCATTCGGTTTTTATATTGAGGCTGTCTTTGACTTTGGACTTCAAACTTTAGCGACCATTATTTTTTTTGTTAATCATATTAATTGGGAGGGAAAATTACGGGGGGATTAGGCTGATTCCTATGGGGTAAAGGGGGATGACAAGACCTCAAAGCGTGGTCTATTTCCCCTTATTATTGTGGAACTCTTGGGCTGTTTACTATGGATGATTGAGACCGAAAACCGTGGTGTATTCTACTGTCTCTCTCCTCTTTCTTTGAGACCATCCCCATAAATATAATGCCCTTTCGGAAATTAGAGGAACGCGATATGGTTTATATCGCTCTCCTCTAATTTTTATCGCTCGATAGTGAAAGCGATATAGTTTCTAAAAGCAATTTAACGATAGAATTTCTATAGCTTTTTTTTTTTTAATTACTACCTCCGTTCCAATTTGTTTGAGGGTTTTGGTTCTGATACACTTACTAAAATTGGTATTTTTTCGTAATTTTTTTAACAACACCCAAGCATTATATCTTCTATGTTACATTTCCAAACTCAAATGCATTGATTTTCTTAAAAAATTTGTGAAAAAATACCAATTGTAGCAAGTGTAAAGCAAGTGTATCACAACCAAAACCCTCAAGTAAATTGGAACGGAGGGAGTATAAAACAATAAAACTTAAGTCGTGGGACCCAGATGTATGTTAAATCCTACAATAATTATATTCGACCCACCAAGTCAAACTCACCGTCAAACCCACCTATGACGTGGCATTGTCTTGGCTTGACTTTCTAGTTAATTTTTTTTCGGCGGTTTTTTGGTTTTCTTTTTCATTATTCTTTTTTCGTTTTCTAATTATATTGTTTTAGAAGATAAAAAAAAACAAAGAAAAAAAAAGAGATTTATTCGAGCCGAAACAGAAATAGAAATCACAACATTTCTACTGGATTTATCCGTCATACGGGATTTGGTTCCATTTCATTTCTTTGTTCAAGTATCCTTTAGACGTTGGTTTACAGACAGAATTGCACAACCCTAGTAAATGTTATCTTAGTGGTGTTGAAATGGTTGACCCTACACCTTTTGTTGTGTTTCCGACTGATAAGAAGGTTGAGTTCTTAAGTATGTTAAGTGATGCTTCAGGGAAGAAACTAATCGCCGCTACTTGCTTCACAAAGGGTGCTGATATATTGAGAGATCAAGGTCTGACTGATCTGAATAACTGGGAATGCATACTAATCACTGTAGCTTGGGGTTTCTTCTTTAGAATTTTGTGGTACGTTTTTTTTTGTGGTGCATCAGTAACAACATAGTTGGTGCAGTAATTTCCCCCAGCACTGGTCTGGCAGCCCATCAACTGTAGTAGGAAAATTGCTGTGTAATTGGTAAAATCCCCATAGGGTAGGATTTACCAATACACCCACGTTAACCTACATGAGATGCATGATATCAAAGGTAAAACAAGTATAATGAAATTTAAGGGAGTTCAGAGGTAGTAGAGAAAGACTATTAACATGTAAAGTAAAATCTCTCAAGTATATCTTATTAATCCATGACTTATTGTATTCCTCACCTTGACAAAGATAATCTCTCTACAAAATATCAAGTTCTTCACTAGTCTCTGAGCTATGGAGAGTAAGAAGGAATTTCTTTGTCTCTCTATAGGTCAGACCCAGAGTTCACTTTTCCAACCCCTCTCTCAGTTGAGATACATGGCCTCTTATAGACGCTATACATGTTGGATTACAGCTAATACAAACACGACTCTGACACTACTTGTCTTCACTCGCCGACCTAGATACCGTCGTCCTCCGTCTATACTTCAGCGTCTCTAATCTGGAATTGGATAAGAACAATGACTCATTTCCCACTGAGTCAATGAGTCAACTCTAACAATCCTACCGTTCTGATCTTCATTAAATGCTCAACCACATTTTCAGCCTTTGTCGGTGACGTTCCTTCTTCCACTCTGCTTGGTGTGCTTTTCCATTCATCTCATGGGATGCACTGATGTATTCTTCTTCAGTTAGACGCCTATCTCTTTCCTTGATAAATCCGCTGAGAGGCATAGCTGACGATATTCTATGCTTCTGAGGTAATCTTCCCATACGGCGTCACTTCTTGGATGCCTCTGATAGATGAGGGCATTTTCTACACTTACATTTTGCCTCTTTCATATTCAAGATCTTTAGTCGCCGAAGATGAAAATTTCCATCCGCCGAAAATGCCCAACTCTTTTCTCTACCTCCCTAGATTCTTGCCACGTCCTATTGCATGCCGCGAATCTCGGCAATACTTTTTGACCTGATGACTTGTTAGGCCGGTTGAGGTCTCTCCCTTATAAATTTCGTTTTCTCTCCAGTCAACTCAGTTTCTTCTTCTGTCTTTCTTCGGCGCTCTGCTCTTAAACCCTAATCGTCGTCGCGCCGTCGCCTAACCACCGGATTCATCCTCATTTTTCTCATTTTATTTTGTTTCCACCACCCAAATCTGCTTCTTTGTCATCTTTTCTTCTTGATTCTTCCTATTTTCTTAATTTTTGTTATCTTTTCACATCTCCTGTGACTTTTTCCCCTCTACAAATCTTCTTTTCCAATAATTCTTCCGTTTTCCGATCTCTTCACATCTTTAGTGGCTCCCACAGATACCACATACGAACCTGAGACGTCAACCCATACTCAAGAATCTGATCGCGAAGAATCCTCACAGTCGTCGACACCTAAAAAGACTAAAAAGAAATGTTCCTGGGGCGATTGGGACAAATATTGTACAAAATACCATGTTGATAACAAAGCGCCCAAGATTACACCTCTTGACGGCATCACATCCTCCTCAGAACCGCTGCTTCTAGATCATATCCACCGAGAAAGCCAAGATGAAAACAATCTCATCATCTCCCTTGGTCAGCTCAAAGCCGGGTACAAATTTTCGTTGTATGATCCCGCTGATCCTATCCATCTTGAAATGTTGGTCTATGTTGACAAGAGTCCTGCTCAGCTTACGTCCAACTCCATACGCATAATGTACGAATGGATTGCCCGCCGAAATGGTACTACCAATTATCCTTTGGTTACAAGGAACCCTGATTTTGCTAAGTCCGAACTGTATGACATAGTGAACTTCAAAGCTCAATATGAAGTCAAACACTGTGACAGGATGGGTGAACCTTGGGCTTATCGTATCGTATCCAAGAAAGTTGTCGATGGTGATACAAGGTTTTTGAGAGACGTTGATAAAGATTCTTCAACAGCCGCCAAACCCACTGTACGAGCCAAGACTGAGAACCACTGGAATGATCTTCCTTGCAAGGTTGAGGGACCCTGGCTTAAAGGTTAAGAGGATGAAAATAAGACCGTTGTCCGAAAGGACTTCCTTCCTAAACACTCTCACTTTGCTACCGTTGATTTCTGGAAGGTCCGCTGGACTGAGGAGAATCAATACGTCAAAGAAGATGGTAAGTTCATTGTTGGTGATAATGGTCATTGGGTAAAGAAGCCTGAATTTTGTAAGGAGGACGCCAAGGGAACTTCTAAGGGAGACGCCAAGGGGACCAAAAACAAGAAGAGGAAGGAAAAAGGTGGAGACGAAGTTCAGGTAACAAACATTTTTATTAAACTTTTAAATATATGTATATATTTGCCTCTGTTTGTTGCCGGAACTGATGGTGACAGCTATTTCCTTCCTTAGCCACCTCCAAAAAAAGAGCAAACAAGATAGGCAGCGGGAAGTCGTTAAGCGGCTCAAAGGCCAACTGAAGAATCTTTCTGGCTTGACGCCTACTGACTCTAAGAAGGGAACCGATCCTAAGGCGTCCAAGAAGAAGGATAGGCCAACAGAACCTAAGAAGAAGGGTGATACCGCCGATGCGTCCCAAAAGAAAGATAGTTTTGTTAAGCCTGCATGGGGTGTCGATTCCGCTGTTGATTCTACTATTGGTGGTGAATCTCCTAAAGCTGGTTACCAAAGCAAGCCTGCTAGGGAAGTTAAAGATGCAACTGATACTGTTCAAACTATAAGTCATGAACCTTTTGTTGAAGATCAGCTCCGTACTGATACTGATATGGGGGCGCCGACCAATCTATTGCAAGCCTAGTGCAGTCTCGACTTCGTCCAGTTGTTGAAGTTGAGCCGCCTATCCAATCCTCTGTTGATGATGCCGCCAAACTACTTATCCAGCTTCTCTCTTTAGATTCTGTCAGTGGCATCTCTTCTGAAGGTCAAGTACCGCTGAACAAATTGGCTGAGTCTTTTTCGAAACTAGTTACTCAAGACAAGAGCGGTCCTAATTAATACCCTTTATCTTGAATCCATGAGTAAGTTGAGCACACTTGGACTGGCGCTGAAACCTCTTATGTCGTTGTTGCTAATCTTACTCCCTATGAGCAACTTTGCAGTGCTGTCCTGGTAAGCTATTGCCTTAGCTTTTATTTTTGCTATTTTTACCAGTATTTCCTCTGAACATACTAATCCCTTTATCAATTAGGAATTCCAACGTAACATTGGCAGCATTTCGCTAAGTTCTCGGTTGAAGCAGGAGGTTGACGGTCTTCGCAAAGAGAAAGCTACACTGCAGCATCAGTTCAAGAGAAAAAAGAAACCTGCCGACTACGCCTATATCTTCAAAAGGATTCAGGAGAGCAAAAAGTACTTCAAGGTTAGCCATTCTCTCTAGTTTTTCCAAGATTAACATTTTTATTTCGCTATTGCCTCTGCCAAAACCTTTAGTCCTTGTCTATTATAAGGTCGCCAACAACATCATGACAAACGATTAAAGCGAGTCGAAATCGAGATTGACAACCTTGCTAATGCTAATGCTAGGTAGTGTAATATTTTATTTGATTTCGACCAAGATGTTTAGTGGTACCGCCGAGAGTTACGTAATGTCTCCAACCTTAATGTAAATCTTAATCGTCTTCTCAAAGCTTCCCAAGCAGACGTGGAATGGATTAAGAGTGAGCGTGATAATGCTTCCCGTTTAGCAGAACTAGAGCGTAAATCCAAGGAGAGAGTTATTGTGGAACATACGAGAACCTCTTCTCTATTAAAAGATGAGAATGCGACCGTTACTCGATTATCTTCTCAACTAGTTTGTAAGACCGCTGAAAGGGATGCCGATCGTCAGGAAATTCAGCGTTATAAAGATTTCGCCCAACTCCATGGAGATCGAGCTAGGCAATTAAATGAAGAGAATAACTCTCTTAGACTCAGAATCAAACAAGTTGTTGGTTCTTGTTCTGGTCAAGAGATTTTAAGTAAAAATTGGATCAGATTAATGTTCCCCAGGAGGGTATTCGTATGCATTTGCGTGAGCTAGAAGGTAGTTTCCTTAGGGTTTTCATACTTGCCTACCGATTGTCTTAGCTGCATCTGCCTCTGTTCTTATTTGCTTCTACTTTCTTTCAGAGAAAAACAAGGCGCTTGAGTCCCAGCTACAAAAGCAATTTGCTGCCGCTAAAGAACATGAAGGATGTATTTCCAAGATTACTCAACTAGAGGAACGAGCCAAGGAACATCAATCATGTGAAGAAAAAATGCATGGCTTAAGAACGAAACATCTTCAATGCTCTGGCAAGATCATCAATCTTGAGAATGAGGTCAAAGCTCTCCAAGGCTTCAAGGAGAAATTCGAAACTGAAGCCGCAAAAGCTGCCAAATTTCAGAATATGCGTGATACTCTACAGACTGAGTTGAATCTTGCTAAGAAAGAAGCACAAGTACAAGAGGCACAGTATATTGAGAACGTGAATATGAGCGTTTTTGTTGCAATTTAGCTATACTTGGCCAAGTTTTGTCCAGAGCACAACATAGAGATTCTTGTTGTGTATGCTCCTGACGTTCTTCCTCTAGGTATGTCTGTAGATACTCCTCCCGCTACTACTGATGAAAGAGGCGCCGGAGAAAATGCTGGCAGTGAAGGATGAGTCTGAGTCTGAAGAAGATGAGAGTGAAGATGATGAAGATGCCCACGATAATCCTGATGGAGATGACAGTATTTCAGCCACGCCTCTGCAAATTGTCAAGGGAAAAGATGTTGCTACCGCTGACAACCAGGAGATTAATGACAACACGTTTAATGCTGACATGAAAATTGCTATGGACAATTCCAGGAAGCCCACTGAACTTCAGGTTGTCAAGGATGGGTCCTCAACCAGCCAGCATCCTTAGTCTTAAGATTCAAGCTTTCTTGCTTTGATTAGCATATGCTACTTTTTATTTTAGCCGCTTTCCCTGTGTAATATTTGCTTAGTGTTAATGGACTTTTCTTATCTTTATATATGTACCTTTAAGACGCCTACTTGAGCGACTCTGCTAATGGATATTCCACTGGTCCATATCACAACCCTCCGTTATACATTGTTATTTGTGCTCGTCGACGATCTATTATAAGTGGGTTGGTTTACCTGATAGGAGTTTTATATTTTTAAGCCATCACTTACAGATCAACAAGTAACACGTAGGGACTTATAGTTCCAATGGCCAGATTTACCGTTATCTATAGCTTTATCATTGGGATCCGAATTGATTTATTATACCCTGTGAGTAACTCATAACTTACGATAATATACACATTCTGCCTTAGCAGCTGTGAACGGTTTTAATGATGGTTGGCAATTTTGCTTCAGTGAATGGCCTTTTAGCCTTTAAAAATCCTAAACAATGTTGCCTCAGCGTATAAATGTTTAGCCTTTTGTTTTTACCTGGAAAAACAATGTACCGTCTCTGGGTACTTTCGTAGTGCTCGGAGATCAAAGTCGAACAAGGCAAGCCTAAACCAAGGATGGCCGTTCCCACCTTGCTTCGGTCACAGAGAGGATATAGGTTGGTCTAGGGAGGGAAACAGCGAAGAAACTTGAGATCAGGTTGAGGATGTGATTTGGGTGTGAGAGTTCAAGATCTCCGTCGTGAAGTCGACTGGAAATCTCCAAGGCTAGAAACGTGTTTGATTCTCAGGTGTTTTCTCTGAGGCTCTGGTTGTTTCTGTTTGTGTGTTCTAGGTGTTCTGAACGCTTCTTAGATTGATATCCTTAATGTTCTGCCTTGGAAGATAGAGGAAGCCTCTATTTATAGTTTGAACTCACCCTGATCTCTCGACAGAGAAGGTGGACGTCGTGGAAGAGTGGAGGAGTGGGGGACATGCGTTGGTTACCGTAACTGCCTGAGTTGTGTGGAACATGCCCACTCGCGCCATCTTCTCGTAACTGTCCATCATCTCCATCAGTTTCTTTCAACTGTCGTAGACCGCCAGACCAATACCCCTAAAGTTATCCCCCCGTGTGACGTTTTGATATCTCGAGTGAGTGATACGCGGATATTGCGTAGTTGAGTTGAGTAGAGTAGGGTTGTACGACTGGTTGTCGTGACCTACATGATGTAGTGTCTCCTGGACACAAGTATAGGAGTGGCCTTGGTCTTCGTCCAAGGCCATAAGTGCTTGATGGTGCTTTGGCGCTAGTTATGGTGGCGCCATGGCTCATGGCGCCACGGCCTTGGCCTTTGGCCAAGGCCATCTTGTTGTGTCGCCATGGATTATGGCGCCACGGTCTTGGCCTTTGGCCAAGGCTTATTTGTTGTGGCGCCATGGGGTATGGCGCCACGGCCTTGGCCTATGGCCAAGGCCAGCTTGTTTGCGGCCATGCTCTTTGTAGGTTTGTGGCGTTTTACGCCATGGCCTTGGCTTCTTGGCCAATGTTGACTTTTGTGAATCCATGGTGGCTCATGGTTTGTGGTGCCATGCTATGTGGCGTTTATGGCTTTGGCGTCTGGCCAAGGTCGACTTTGGGGCAGCATGTGCCTTAGTCGCGGTGTGAGTGCCTATGCTACAACACACCTGAGTTCATGGCGTGTTTATCCATGGTATGCTAGACCTTCCTGAACTTGGGATTAGGTCTGCTTAGGCCTATTTAGGCTGGTGTATGCTTCTCAGAGAGCTCTGGACCGGCCTGGAGCTTCAATATTCCTGAGGTTTGCACCGAGACTCGTATGTTGAGTCGTATTTAAGAGGAAATCCATGAGGACACGTCTCTGTTGATTCTTCACCGTGTACCATCAAGCGAGGTCTGGCTCTGAGCTGATCAATGGGTTTAATATGTTGGTTAGATCATTAGTATTGCTCTATGATATTACCCTCCCCACCGGAGTTATAAGAGAGAGCATATAGAGAGTTTGTTCGGCTCATGGAATGGGTTGCATTCTGAGCTATAGAGATGAGCCTGAATAGGCAACTGCCTTTAATAAGACATGGTTTCGAGAGTGTTTTGACAATCTTGTCCCTCTCTCATTTTTCACCATCTACACCTTTAAATACTTTTCTGGCAATTCCGCCTTAGCGTATGGCTTTTTAGCCTTTGAAGATTTATGGCAATTTTGTCTCAGTAGATGGCTATGTAGCCTTGAAAATTTATGACAATTTTGCCTCAGTAGATGGCTATGTAGCCTTGAAAATTTATGGCAATTTTGCCTCAGTAGATGGCTATGTAGCCTTGAAAATTTATGACAATTTTGCCTCAGTAAATGGCTATGTAGCCTTGAAAATTTATGGCAATTTTGCCTCAGTAAATGGCTATGTAGCCTTGAAAATTTATGGTAATTTTGCCTCAGTAAATGGCTATGTAGCCTTGAGTGTAGGTCGTCGTACTTAAAAATTTAAAGACACAGTGATTTGTTAACGGGGTTCGGCGCATGTTAGCAAACCTACGTCCCCGGATCTTATTTACCGCTGATTACAAAGGCTAATAAGATTTCTTGGGTATTATGCCCGCCCAAGACTTCGGATTTTACATGCAACTTCAAGGATAAAATCTCTTGATAAACTTGGCATTCCAAGGATGCTCAAGTTCTTTTCCATGCTCATTTATCAACACATAGGCTCCACTTCCAGTTGCACGCTTAACAATATAAGGACCTTCCCATGTTGGTTCCAGCTTCTTGCATCCTTTCTTCTTCTGATATGGCGGTATCTCACGTAGCACCAGGTCGCCGGGATGATATTCTCTAGGGATGACGCGCTTGTTGTACTCCTTGTCTAGACGCCGATGATAATTCTCCATATGAGTTAGGGAAATTAGCCGATGTTCTTCCAAATCATCTAGTTTTGCCAAGATTAAATATGTGTTCAGATTCTTTTCCCAAGCTTCGTGTTTTGTTGT
>JAJJMA010005332.1:0-21676 GCA_023529015.1 Papaver nudicaule
TAGGGCAAAACTAGGGCATCTTTTACGGCTTGGTTGCAAGGCGTAAATTCAACTTTTACGCCTCACTTGGGAAGAATCTTGAGGCGTAAACTTTGTTTACGCCTCAATTCTGAGGCCAAACCAAGGCGTAAACAGAGCCGCCCGAATCACAACAATCACAAAAATCTTTGTTTGGACAATAGATTTTGTTGTTGTAATATATTGGAGTCTCCGGTAGCTCGAAATCGGTGTTTGAATCACTCATTTTGGTTGAGTGAATCAAAACTTTGAGATTTTTTCCTCTCCTACTTTGTTTTTTTTTCCCTCTCCTTCTTTCTCTCTAAATGATTTCTAAAATCAAAAACAAACTGATTTTCTCTCTCTAAAATTTTTATTAACTTAACTATATAGATTATGATAATCATGATTACCACTAATCTGATGATAATCAAACAAATCTAAAGGTAAAACTGTCATGTTTTATAAGGGGTTTTTGGTTTTGGGTTTTGATGACCTTATTTTGTCACCCTTTGAAGTGCCAAAGAAAAACGTGCAGTGCCAAAAACAGCGCATCAGAAAAAGGTACAAAAAGCCCATCTGAAAGTCTGAAGCCAATGGGTTCTACTACCATGGACCCGTTGCCCAACCCATGAACCAAACACACATAACTAGGTGGGATTGGGAAAGAAGAAGACCGGAGTTTTCGAGAAGAAAATATAGAAAATGGCTCCAGCCAAAAAGGGGAAATCAAAATCCAAGGAGACCGTTTCTTCTTCTTCTAACAAATCGAGTGTTGTTGTAGAGACAAAATACCCAGCTTGTATTCGTGCTGTTCCTCCTTGTTCCGTTGGTATAACAATACATGCTAAACCTGGTTCCAAAATTGCCACCATTACAGGTTTGTTTGTTGTCTACTCTTTTTAGGTATTCATTCATTCAGTTATTGTTTGAGAAACACTCATATCTGAAGTATTTTATTGATGATCGAATCAGATTTTGATGACGAGGCGTTGGGAGTACAAATTGATGCCCCAGCGAGAGACGGTGAAGCTAACGCTGCTTTGCTTGATTACATTAGTGAGGTCAGTCCTTTCTAGTAGTATTATTTAGGGTTTTAAGATCATATTTTATATGAATCTTTGCTAATGAAGAAGATACTGATACCGAATGAATCGATATCAAATTGTACCAATAGGCATCCTAATGTTGGATTGTAGCAATGAATCTTTATAGTATTGCTGTACAATTTGGAAATAGCTTTCTCAATGTGTGCAATCAATGTCTTTTATAAGCAACCCCTTGCAGTTTCTCGATTGCTAGTGCACTGGCTATTTTACTTCGTCAGTTTTTGCCCAATCTCATTAGTAGATGGCACTATAAGCTTACTTTCAGTTTTTCCATGAGCTCAAGAGCAACACATTTTCATGAATATGTTATGATAGGCGATGCCCATGTAATTTATTAAATTTGCTAGACTAAGTGGAAGTGGATATCTTTCCAACCCTTCCAGTGTCGTTGAAAATTAAAGCTAGACCAAGCATAAACATGTGGATTACAGAATAATGTGAAGTTGAACCATACTGCTTCAGCTATTTTGTTGTTGTTGTTGTTGTTGTGTCTTTAGTTTTCACCTTGTATTCGTTGGCCCTTTTCTTCAAATCTTATTTCATTCTAGGTCATAGGAGTGAAGAGACGGCAGGTTTCTCTAGGTTCTGGTTCAAAATCTAGGGACAAGGTGGTGCTTGTGGAGGAGATCTCCTTGCAAACTGTTTTTGAGGCGTTGAGTAGTGCTTGCAAGTGATCATTGGTGAGGGTTGAAGATTCCTTTATTTGTGCCTATGGATTTTTTTTGCATAACAGTGAATTGGTGATGAAGTTTAGGTACTTCCTTCTTCTCAACTATATTTTGTTGTAAATGACGCAGATTAAACCCATATATTTATGATAGTGGAAGCTTCAACGTGAGGTTTACATTCACAGCTCAGCAGAAACAAATTGCTTGCTCCCTACCATGCCTGTAGTTTACTTCTATCAATTTGCCTGCACCCTAACCATGCCTGTAGTTTACTTCTATCCCCACCCTGTGGTTACATCATGCCCTATGTTTGAACTTTATACCCTCTTTAATCAGAAATTTCATTGTTCACGCAGTTGCGTAATGTACAAAGCTTGTATTTTTTTCTCCTACAGTCATTTCATTCCATTTGAATTCGTGATTAATCTGAATCTGATTCTCTCCAGACACGCACTCTATCATGTACATTGTTGTTACATTTCAATCAAGTAAAACTTGGACCTCTACAATTTGATGCATCTATGCTTTTATCACATTACATGGAAACCTTGTACAGTTCCAGTTTTTAGAGTTTTTAGAGTTTTGTGTTATCATCCGCATTTTTATTTGGTACCTTGACATGTTTGGTATCAGTTGTTTTTTAATAATATTTTTAAATATTGACAAGTTATTATCAGCATTTTCAGTTTGCTATTATGCTCAAACCAAGCATAAGAACACTCCATGCATGAATGTTGTTAGAATATAAGAATGAATAACAGTAATAATTACCTGGCTATTGTGAGGGCGAGCACTTTTTTAATGAGGGCGAGCACTACTTCAAATATTCCATCCCAGTTTATAAGGGGTGCTAAAACTTTGTGCAAATACTCAAAAGTCCCTCACACTTAATTTTAAATACCAAATTAATCTACCCTAATAATTAATCAAAAAT
Source organism: Papaver nudicaule (assembly GCA_023529015.1). Classification (NCBI taxonomy): domain Eukaryota; kingdom Viridiplantae; phylum Streptophyta; class Magnoliopsida; order Ranunculales; family Papaveraceae; genus Papaver; species Papaver nudicaule. The sequence goes on from JAJJMA010005332.1 coordinate 2,709, forward strand.
TAAAACTCAAAACTCAAAAACCTTTAATATTCTCCTCTACTACTTATCCTTCTCAACAACAAAAACCCACCCTTCAAAAACAAAAACCTTGAACACCCCAAAATTTCGAATTCGTGTTAATCGACGATTCGAGTTTTTTCATCGCCGATTCAATTCTTCTAACTCTACAAATACGGCCAAAGAGAAACTCATCATTCGTTTGAAGGGGAAATCGATTGGAAAAACAATTTCAAAACCAACTTCAACCGAAAAAGAAATTGTCGAAGAAGAACCAGAAGAACGGGATAAAAACGAGGAAGAAATGGCAAGATTGAGAAGGTAAGTTACTTGAATCACCCCTTACGTAACTTTTATTATGTTTCTATTGATTTTAGGGAGAAAGAACCCAATTTTTCGCACTCACAGTAGAAAACTCGTCAAGCTATAGCCATCGGGCTTGACGATTTGCAGTTTCAGAAAAAAATCAATGAACACTCGTCAAGGTTATTCCAAAAAGCTTGACGAGAGTTCTTTCTGCAACTTAGGTGTTTTCCTTTGCATGTAAACTCTCGTCATAGTATTTATCATTACCTTGACGATTTGAGCCTTGTGAATTTTTGGAGAAGAAAGGTGCAAATAAAATCGTCAAGTAATGTGTGAAAAGCATGACGAGTTTGGTCCTCTCAAAATATGCTCACTGTCCAAATTTTGCCAAAAATCGTAAAGCTTTTTGGCTTAGAAGCTTGACGACTTAGTTTTGCATTTTCTTTACACTCGTCATAGTTAATGTCATTTTCTTGACGATTTGAACCTTGAAAAAAATTTGGTGGAATAAGGTGCCTTTAAGTCGTCGAGTAAGCCTTGAAAACCTTGACGATTTTGTTTCTCCCAAAACATGCTCACTGTTCCAATTTTAGGAAAACTCGTCATGCTTTAGGCATAAAACCTTGACGAGAATTTTCGTTTCACTTGTGAATCGTCAAGTATTTCCCAAAAGCTTGACGATTTGCTTCATAAATTTTGAAATCGTCGTGGTATGTTGTATAACCTTGACGAGTTTCATGTTAATAAATGTTTTTAATTTTTGTGTTGTTAGGTTGAAAGAGAAGAAGAAGATCCAACTTCCACTTAACACTCCCCCATCACATCCTCGCAAAGAAAAGTACTTGGGAGCGGGAAATTTTCGTGGTCTTACCACACAAGATGTAGCGGCTTTATCCTCCATGTCGTGTCCCACTCCTTCTTCTATCCCCGAACCCGATGGTAACCATCATGACGGTGGTGATGATATTGAACCCGACCTAAATCAACATGACAATGATGTTGATGATGAAGGTGACAAGGAAGGTGAGGATGAAGCCATCAGAGAGGGTGAAGAAGAAGAAGAAGAAAAAGAGGGTGAAGAAGAAGAAAAAGAGGGTGAAGAAGAAGAAGAAGAAGAGGGTAATGATAAAGCCGTTCAAGTTGAACACCCTAAAGATAATGAAGGAAATGGGGATGTCGTTCAGGGCAAGGGCAAGGAGAAGAAGAAACCGAGGGAGAGTGGTGCGCACCTTCCCGCACTACACCTGATGCTAGAGGGAGGACCTCATGGGTTACCTGCGGATGGTGGAAAAGTTCTCTTTGGTTACAAGGATTCGTGGGCTTGTACCATCTACTCCACCTTGGTAATGTTAATGTCAACTTCTTTTGCGTTTAATTGTTAACATATCTTTGGTCAGATGTTAATATATCCCTTTTTGTTTTCATCTTTCAGGATCATAAGAACGCCACACGTCTTCTTAGGCGCCAAACTAATTATAAGAATATGAGGAAGTGGGATTTTGAAAAGGAATGTGAGGGGGTTAAAAAAATTATTAAAGCTTCTGGTTTGTATGGCGCTGTAGAGAATTCGTTTGTGAACTATGACGTAGAGACAGTATCGGCAATGTGCGAGAGGTATTATCCGGAAAGAGACACCATGCTCTTTACATTCGGGGAGATGGCGATCGTTCCCGACGATGCTAAACAGATTCTAGACTTTTCAATTGCCGGAAAGTCCACCAACGATGGGTACACCATCAGACTCGATTTTACCAAGCTTGATGAATTGTGCAAGAACTTGTTTGATTGGACTCCTGCGAAAATTGACTATTTCTTCATGAAGAATCCAACAACCAAAAAAAGGAATAGGGAGATCAACCTTGTGAAATTAAGGGCAAGGTATGAAGGAACCCTTGCTAAAGAAAAATCCAAAGGGGGGCCTTTGGATCAGAAGGAAGTAAAAGCTTCGGCAGCGGCTTATCTGTTATACGTCTTATCCATTTGTATATTTCCGTCTTCTGCCGGGAACAAGGTGAATGCTAACTTCTTGCAGCTACTGGATCCTTTGGATGAGATTGCAGAGTATTCGTGGGCATACTGCAGTTGTCTCACACCTAAACACCGAGCTGAGAAAGGCATCAAGAAGCCACACTTCCCAACTCAATGGCAACACATCTCTATTGCAGGTAATTATGCATTTTGTTTTTTACTTTTGAATGTCAAATTCTAGATAACATCATCGTGACAATATCTACATATGTGTCATTGATCCTTTGGATAGGTGTGGATATATGAACACTTCCCTAAATTGATGGAAGGCAATGAGAAACGGAAAACCAATGACGACTGGAAAGCGGGAATGCCAAGAGGGCACAAGTATATCTTCACTGGGGATCAAGAAAGGGTCAAGAAAGGTTGGCTTCTAACGGTCCGAGAGAGGTTGGACAACATAAAGGTAAGTGATGTAGTCTTTGACCCCTACATAGAGGATAGGGAGAAGGGTTTCATTGAGGAGAGGGACCCATACTATAAATACGATGGCCCCTTGTTTCACCCCCTTGGACACACAATGCATGCCCCAGCGAGATTCATGAGACAACTTGGGTTTATACAAGAAAGTCCCGAAGAAGGGTTAGAAACAGATCATGACGCTACATAATTCCCAGTTTCCGTCAATGAAAGCCACAACGACACAAAAACAATTGCGGTTGTTTACAAACATGCCCCATCAGTTGATCAATGGAACCAACGACAAAGGCATACAGTAGGATGGACGTGGGATCCTGTGGTCCATGGTTCGCGAAAGATTACATCGAATGGTACAACCGTTGGAGTCACGGCCGTGTAATACGTACGGAACAAGTTGTCCAGCGTGGTCATGGCAAAGGAAAAAAGATCACTACTGCACCTTCTCTTGATGATTCTTTCTTATACAAGTTATGCGTAAGTTTTTTTCCTCTCTTTTGTTGTTTAAATTGTGAACCGAATTTATGTCGGTATGACTTACTTGGTATTCCTTAAAATATATGGAGCGTTTGGATGTTGTGCTGAAGCCACTTACAAACAAGGTGGACCATGGAGAGGGCATGACTCCTACAGAACTAAAGCTTCATATTGATCACCTAAGACACTTAGATGTTCCTGAGGCTACCAACATGTTTAAAAAAGTAGCCAATGCAAGGAAGAGAGTTTGTCCTTCAACTACTGCCACCCAGGAGAGTAAGCGAGGAGAAACTTCCAAAAGAGCTCGTGCCAAGGGTCGTGGTCGTGGCGAAGGTGAGGGGAGTAAGAAATTTCAATTACTTTTATGCAATGTGTGGTAGGATGATATTACGGTTTGGTATGTTTATTTTGGATTTCGTCATGGTTTCTTCCTCATGACACTTAAGATGTTTGGACCAAGCTTAGTTTAAATGGAAGTATGAATTTGTTTGAAATTTATATGGAGAAATCGTCAGGTTTCAGGTAATTCCTTGCCGATTTAACAAATATTTACAGGTTCCCAAAAGCTGGATACAAATTCAAAACTCGTCAAAGACTTCCAAAATTCCTTGACGATTTGGTAACTTATCGTCAGGGTTAAGGTAATTCCTTGCCGATTTCACCAATATTTTTTGGGGTCCCCAAAAGCCGGATACAAATTTGAAAACTCGTCAAGGAGTTTCAAATTTCCTTGACGATTTCATAAAATTAATAATAGTTTGAAAGTGTATGTTTTCTTACACTCGGTCTACACTCCATAACGACTAGTTTTTTGAAAAATATATCCGTTGGGGACTTATCCATATAAAGAGAACCTTTCATCTCAAACAATCATCCCAAGAAATCTAGTTTATTTTTGGTTTTTTTCACTTCCACAATGTCAAGTGCATCACCAAAAACCGCAAAGCGAACTCGATCAACACAAGATATTCAACATACTCCTCCTCCGACATCTCCTCCTCGCAGATCTCAATATCAAAACTTCGTTGATAAGATAGTTCATGAATATTATTATAAGTGTACTACATCGCAAAAACCATTATCTCCTCCTCGCTCAACACTCAAGTTGTGCTCCATTTACGTGGCATGAAGATCATTGTTTATGTAGATATCTCATGTTGTACTATCCAAAACCGGCTGAAGTAAAACAGAGTCGTTTTGGGGTCAATTGGGGACTATTGTGGAGTTACGTTAAAGAATCCTTCGACGAACAATGTACCCAATTTGAACGAGATGTAAATGGGTTATCGGCGCGATGGAGTATAATACACAAAAACGTCGACGAATTTATGCACTTAAGGAGATTGATCCGAGATATTTTTAAGGAAGATACCGATGATGGAATTCTGGCTAGGACATTAATTGAAGGAATGGGATCGATGGAAAGGAAAGAACTTCGAGTTCGAACAACATTACCGTCTCCTTAACACTTTTCACAATAATTATTATAATAAAGAGTAAGTGTCTTCATGTAAGATCAATTGGAATTAACTATGTAATGCTTTGATTTTTATTTGTTTTTATGTAATGCATCTTATCTTGTTTTGAACAATATTGATATTCCTTGATTGTTGCTCAAATTATTAAAACCAACTCGTCAAGTTAAGGATAAAATCCTTGACGATTTCTATTTTCGTCCGGATATCGGCACGCATTTTGCTTAAAACCCTTACGATTTTCCTTAAAATTTGGACAGGGACTATGTTTTTGGAGATCCTATGTCGTCATGGTCTGGTTGGCTAACTTGACGATTTATGTTTCCAATTTTTTCCAAATAATAAATCGGCAAGCTACAATTAACAACCATACCGATTCAAATCAAAAGCAGTACGATTGTTTATAAAAATTGGTGTTTCCTTGACGATTTAGTATTACGTATGTAATTTTCATGACGATTTTCACAAGAAGGTTCATTTCATTAACATAAGGTAGAAAACCACATTACATTTCTAGTAGGAAAGCAAATACATCATTTCTTTTCTAAAGAACACCACCTAGTATGCGTCGTCGCTAAATTCGTACATAATATAATCGGACATGAACCTTGGAGCACGTTTGTTCAACACTTTCAAACACTTCCCGAGCATCCACGCACGTTCACCATTACGAATTTCCCATAGGGCATTGATTCTTTCTTTCTAGAGGTGAATGAGTGACATGTTAGATTGACATACACAAAATTTCCTTAGCAAAATTTAAGAAACTAGATAACTACTCACCTTGAATTTGCGAGAAGATTGAGGATAGTGTCCGTTAACGATTTCCACAATCTTGTTATACCCGATGATATCCCTTTTGATACGTTCGAAGCGGAAAACAAGATGTGTCCATTTGCGCCGCTGATAATTGCCGTAGTGTTGTTCTAAGAATTCCTTAACCCTCTTCCAAAACATAGAGTACATTTCATATGGTCTTTCAATGAATGCCCTAACGGATGATTTGACAAGCTCTACATCCTCACTCTCTTCCCATACTCCATCACCATATCCGGCCATTTGTCACCTTCAAATGAACAAGAAACTTGTTTTTGTATTTTGGAACAATAAGAAGAAGAGAAGTTTGAGATAAGTTGTGTTGGAGATGAGTTTCTTTTTATAGAACAAGACCCCAACGGACATTTTTTTTGAAAATTTCAAACCAAGTCGTCACGGTATTGAGTTAAACCATGTCGATTAGTTCACAATTTCAGTGAATACATATTCCTTAATGTCGGCACAGTTTAGGCATAAACTATGCCGATTTACCATATAGGTTCTAAACTCGCAAAATGTTGGGATATAAGGGAGCTAACTTCATAAGCACAATTCACAAAACATATTACCCTCTCTAGTATTCAAAAAGTGGTTAACAACGATTACATAATAAGCTAGTAAGCCAAGTCTTCATCATCAAATAACACTCCCGCAACGAACTTAGGAGCTCTTTTCTTTAGCAACGTATTGTAATTCTTATACCAGTACTCTCCATCGCCATTATGCTCATCCCAAACGTACACAAATTCTCTGATCTGTAATTAACACAAATTTAGTTAGTGCGCATGTGTATATCTAGTGATGAAATACTATCCCGAAAGCATGTCGAGCTACTGACCACGTCCATATCAAGGATTATATAATTCTCTCGGATATGCGACTTTATATGGGCGAATTCATTAGCCAACTGAACCCAATTGCGACGTCTAGTATTCGAGGTGCGTCCTTTGTATATTTGCTTCACTCTCTTCCAAAACATTGAATATTTTTCTTTGGGTCGTTCATGATAGATATGAATGAAGCTCTTCACAAGCTCCATATCCTCATCCGCATCCCATGGGCAAATTCTTCTTTTTTGGTTAGCTCATTTGAAACCGTGGTGATGGACGTGATGGATTGTCACTCCATCGTCATCAGAGTCCTGCAAACCAAACAATTCTTGGAAATGTAACAGAAAAAATCGTCATAGTTTTGAATGATGCATGACGATTTGTTCATAAGTAGGGTTGTGTCGTCATATGTTCAACCGACCACCTTGACGATTTACTGAGTTTTTCAACCAGAGGAGTGGTTTTCTGTTACCTAAAATCGTCAAGCTTTTACCTAAAACCCCTACGACTTACAAAAAAAAGTATGTAATCTTTCCCATGATAACTCGTCAAGGTTCTTGCTGCACCATGACGAGTTATCATCTCTGGGTGTGTTTTTACACGGACTCGGCAAGGTCGTATTGTGTTGCTTGAAGATTTAAGTTATATCGTCATAGTTGGGAGATATTGCTTGACGATTGTTCGTCCTGGGTTTCAATAGTTCTTGTATATTTCCCTTGATTCAACACACGAAAATGTCACTTTAGAAAGCATACCTCATTGTCTTCATCTTTGGATTCATCCTGTGAGTGTTCTTGGTCTTCTTTTCCCTCCATAGGATCTTCATAAGCAAGAGCTTTTCGTTCTTCATCATTTAAAATTCTTGGATCATGCAACAACATCACCATTTTCATTTCTTTCGTGATGAGATTAGCTTGAGGTTGATCTCTACCGTTTGAAGCTTCACCCACATCGATTTGAGTTCCCAAATCACCCATTTTGATGATCACTCACTTTTTTCCCTCCCTCCAAAACCTCCTTTTTCTTCACTTTCCTCTCTCTCAACAATAATAATCATACAAATTTTTATCCTAAACATAATCATTAATCACTAATTTTCCCTCCAAATTTTGCTAATCAAATTGAGTTAACAACTAATCATATTATTGATCTCTACTAATCAAGGGTTGTTTTGTATTTAAAAAAATATTTTTCATATGGGATGACCTTTTTACTTTATTGTAACCCTATTTTGGATTAACCCTCGCCCTCATTAAAAAACACCTCGCCCTCGAAATAGCCGGGTAATAATTACCCACTCAGCTTGCCCCAAAGGAATTGATCTCTAGGCGGCTCTCATGAAGGATAATGAATACCAATTTTCATCGGGTATGTGTATTTGGGCCTTTTGAATGCCATAAAGGCCCAGAAACTATCTCAATTGGTAAGGCTAGCAGGTTAATTTTTTTTTGATTGAACGTGAGAGTTTTATTAGATTAAGAAGAATGTACAAAAAGCTACAAGTAGTAGCAAAAGATCTAGATTACAATCAGTTCCACAGACTTTCCCAATTGAAAACAGAACCAGAGAAGTTCAAATGTACTTGGTTTCCTGATGATTTTGCCCAAGATAGAACCAATGCTTTGGCATCCAAGCATAGATCTTCATCTGTCTTAAAACTGTGCTTATCATTAAAAATTCTTGCATTTCTCTCGCACCAAATAGTCCAGGTGACTGCAGCTGGAACCAATGGCCAGATTATCTTTCCTTTGGTAGAAAGATTATCTATTTTCCAACAATTTGCCAAATTTCGGATAGATTCTGGAAAACACCATGCCCATTTCGAAGGTATCATACTGCACCAAACCTTGTATGCTATCTTGCAATGTAAGAGAAGATGGCTTGAAGTTTCATCTGCATTTCCACAAAGTATACAGCCATTGTTACACCTAACTCCCTTTCTTGCTAACATGTCTGCCGTATTGAGTCTTCCGTGCACAGCACACCACATGAAAAAATTTACTTTTGGTGGGATACTATTCTTCCATATAAATGAATGCGGGAATTCTTCCATGCCCGCAGCTTCATTTAATTTTGAATACAACGACTTCACTGTGAACACCCCATCCTCCGTCAGTGACCATCTTCTAGTGTCGTTCATGGTGTCTAGAATAGGTGGTATATCTCCTATTTGATGCAACAGAAAACCCAACTGGTTTGCCTCCTCATTAAATAGTCTTATCTTCAAGTCGAAACACCAATTTTCTTCGTCTGAAATGTTATTTGCCAAAGATAGTTCACTGTTTCTAGAAAGTTTGTAAATGATAGGGTATTGTTTTGATAGAACCAAATCTCCACACCATTTATCATGCCAGAAAGATATGCGTTGACCGTTATGAATGATCAAGTTTGAATGCTTATTTATCAAATGGCTAGTACTTGCAATTGATTTCCAACATGATACACCAAAAGAGGAAGACACAGTACCTGGATACCAATGAGAAGTTGTTGTACCATATTTGTCAGCAATTATTTGGTACCACAAATGATTTTTCTCCACACCGAAACGCCAGCACCACTTGGATAGCAGAGAAATGTTCATAAGAGCCAAATCCAAAACAGCCAGGCCACCCCTCTCTTTAGTAGTACACACCATTGGCCAGTTCACTAGATGAGAACTACTGGCTCCATCTCTATTCTCCCATAAGAATTTTCGCATCCTCTCTTCAAGCTTATCAATGACTGAAATAGGAGCCTTAAAGAGAGAAAAATAATATAACGGCAATGCAAAAAGAATATGTTTGATATAAACCAATTTACCCCCTTTTGAAACCGAGAGTTGCTTCCACATTGAAAGTTTTGTATCAAATTTCTGTACAACAGGGTCCCAAATAGCCTTTGAGTTAGACTTTGCACCTAGAGGCATGCCTAAGTATATAAAAGGGAGAGAATCAGTTGCACATCCCAACTCCATAGCCCATGAATTAAGATCAGGTACATTCCCAATGGGAATCAGTCGTGTTTTTGTGGTATTCACTCTAAGACCTGCAATTAGTTCAAAACACTTCAACACAGAAAATAAATTGTGAAGTTCTTCTTTTTTGTCATTGAGGAAGAAGATTGTATCATCCGCATAATGTAAATGATTGATAACTAATCCAGTTTGAGTGCAAGAGAAACCACTGAATAGACCAAAACCTGCAGCTCTGTCAAGATATTTTGAAAAACCTTCCATGGCAATGTTAAAAAGAAGAGGAGATAAAGGATCTCCTTGCCTAACACCCCTTGTGCTCTTGAAATAGCCGAAAGAAGAACCATTTATTAAGACAGAAAATGATGCTGTTGAATAGCAAAATTTCATCCAATTGCACCACTTGGAGCTAAAACCCATCTTCTTCAACATCATCTCCAAATAACTCCAACTCACCCTGTCAAAAGCCTTCTCAATGTCTACTTTACATATGATACCTGCATTTCCTGCATTGAGTCTTGAATCAACAAGCTCATTTGCTATCAAAGTACCATCTATAATTTGTCTACCCTCCACATAAGCACATTGCACTGGTGATATCAGTTTATCCATAACAAGCTTCAATCTTGATGCCAAAATCTTAGAAATAATCTTATAAACACTTGTTAACAAGCATATAGGTCTGCAATCTTTAACAGTTTCAATACAATCCTTCTTAGGTACTAGAGCAATAAAAGTAGAGTTATGTCTAGTATCATACCAGTATTGCAGAATTCCTTCACTGTAGCCATTATATCAACCTTCAAAAAATGCCAACACTTGTAGAAAAACATAATTGGATATCCATCAGGGCCCGGAGCTTTGTCTTGACCTAATTCTCTTATTGAACTATACACTTCATCTTCAGTAAACATAGCATCAAGAAAAGCAATATCAGTATCATTTACCTTTTCAAACACAATGTCAGCAATTTCAGGTCTAATAAGTTGCTCCTCAGTGAACAGGCCTTTGTAGAAGTTCACTATATGTTCTTGCAATTGAAACCTATCACTATTGAGCACCCCGTCAACATATAACTGCCTAATCCTATTATGTCTCCTTCTTGCAGTTGCAGTCCTCATAAAATGAGCTGTATTTCTATCACCTTCTTTAAGCCATTGTGTTTTGGATTTTATCCTCCATGTTGTCTCCTCCATCAAGGTAACATGCTCAAACTCCGCTTTGTGTCTCACCTTCTCTGCTAGTTGATCATCTGAAAGAATTCCATCCTCTGCAGCATTGTCCAAATTTTATATCTCAGCTAAAATGTTTTGAAGCTTCAAAGTAGTATGACCAAAAGTGTTCTTGTTCCATTCTTTAAGCTTCTCTTTCAGAGCCTTGAGCTTCAACCAGAAAATACAACTGTCTGAACCTGCAAAACAAAATGAATTCCACCATTCCTCAACCATGTTAATGAATCCAGTCTCCAAAAACCACATGACCTCAAACCTAAAAGGGCTTGGACCCCAAGAGGGATCAGAAATATCTAAAACTAAAGGTATATGATCTGATGTGGGTCTTGATTTGGCTAATTGGGACACTAAAGGGAATTGAAGCTCAAAAGAAGGAGAGATGAGAAATCTGTCAAGTCTACACATGATTGGATTGTCTTGACCATTAGACCAAGTATATCTTGCACCTTTCATGGGCAAGTCAATAAGATCATGTTGGGCTACAAAGTTTATAAAACCCTTCATACTCTTAGTGACTTTGGTGCAACCTTTCTTCTCTTCACACTTTAGGATAGTGTTAAAATCTCCACCGATACACCAAGGTAGGCTTTCCCAGTAATGATAAACATTATCTAATTCTTCCCAAAATGAAGGTCTTTCATGAGGCTTATTTGGACCATATACATTCGAGAGAATCCATTGAAAGTTATCGTGTTTGTTTTTGCAAACCACTGATAAGGTGTATGTTCCCACCAAAGAGTCTGAAATCTCAACTAACTCTTTATCCCAAAGAAGTATCATGCCACCAGAGCTACCCATGGATTTTTGATAAGTCCAACCCATGTTTCTTTTGCCACAAATTTGTTGGATATCCCAATCAGAACAGTTCATCATCTTTGTTTCTTGTAGCAAAATAATTGGAGCTTTAATTATCTGTATCATCTTCTTTACAACTGCTCTTCTAGAATGAGAGCATAAACCCCTGACATTCCATGTGAGAATTTGTAATGTCATTGAGAACTTAAGGCCCCTCCCTTTCTTTTGCTTCTTCTTGTCACACTACAGGAACCATCAACTTCTTTTGTATCAATTTCTTTTGCGTCAATTCCCAATCTCTTACACTCATATAAGAGTTTCTTAGGAATAATACCAGAGTTACATGAAGTAGCATCATCACTCATATCCTCAGATTCTGAATTTTGTGGTTCAAAACCTGGTGGAAAAGTAGGTGACGAGATAGAGCTGTCCGAGTCCAACTGCACAATGAATGTGTCCACAAATCCTGTCAGAGGAGCACTTCTTTCTTTTGGTTCCCTTAGTTCCACCTTGTACTGGTTTACCACCCCAACATCACTTATGATTTGTACTGCAAAGTCCTTCAGTATAGGTTTTTGTTTTGTACTAATCACCGTCTTCAAAATAGGACCTTCATCCGCTACTTTAGAGACAAGAAATTGCCTAGTATGATTAGGCATAGTTTCTAGAGAGATTCCCATTGACACTCCCAAATTGAACAGCCTGTTAACCTCTTGCAAAACCCAATTAGGTATCATGAATGAAGTACTATTAGTTGATTTTGATCTGTTAACGTATATAGGTTGTTGTGGTGGTGTGGGCAGAAGGCCAGGTTTTGATGTTGTGGGATTTGTAGGTATAAGTGCAGGTGATGATTGATGGTAAGTTTGTAGGTCTATGCAGGGCATATAACTGGAGATTGGGTATGGGACTGAAGATAATGATACTTTGAAAGGTAATGGGGGTTGGGTTGTAGGTGAAACTATTTGAGTTTCAGTGCTTGGGATATACTGAGTACTCGCAGATTGTATGAAGGAAGGTAACAGGGATGGAGTTGCAGGTGGTGCTGGTTGAAGTGATGGTGATGCAGATTGTGTGATGGCAGGTAACAGGGATTGAGTTGTAGATGGTGCTGGTTGAGGTTCGATGATAGGTAAAGGGGTTTGCGGTGTTGGTGATGGATTAATGGTATCTTCTGTCGTAACAGGTTCCAGTAATATATCCTCAATGGATATGGAGAATGCAGGCTGAATAGGAGGCAAGTCGATGTCCATATCAGTTGTAGAATACACGGTCTGCTGCTGTTTAGGAATCCATATCTGTTTGGATTTCTTGGATCTTTTTTTGCTTCTTCTTCTCTTCTTTTTGGACCCGTGATGGGCTTTTTTCCTGGTGGCATTTTTTGAGTCCGAAAATTTCAAATTCGAATTTGAATTCTGATTTGAAATATTCCCCTGTGATTTTGACGTAACTGAAGGAGATAATTTCTCGGCATGCAAACCATAATCTTTGGACTTAAATTTTCTACGTTTTTTCCTCAAGGAACCCATATTTTCAGCAGTCTCCAGTAATCTCTTTGACCCATCCTTTTCATGATTAATCATGATCTTATCAGGAAAGTTGAAATCACCATTTACATTAATATACGCCATGAAATTACCGTAGTCAGTGCATAGCTTGACTGCTCTCGGAATAAAGTTGATGCCTCTTTGATTCCTAATTTTGAACTTCATGGACCTCAGATCTTTCAAACTTAAAGTATCAGGATCAACTAAGAGCAGTTCACCACAAACTTTAGCAATAGAGTGAATAAGCCCGATTGACCAGAACTGAAAAGGTACTCCAACTACTGCAATTTTGAACTCAGTTTGGATTTTAGCATTATTCACATTCCAGAAATCCTGCTGCCATCTATGAACTTCAAAATTGATATTGCCCAGATTGAAGTTCACTTCAAAGTTGATGCCACATAGGCCATTGTCAATATGGAAAACAGCTTCTGTAGAGTTGATGGGGTATAATTCAATTGGTGAAAAAATATGTAGTGCTTGACACATTGCTTGTCCAACAGCTTGCCATGATTTCACCCTAGAGGGAGCTGAGATCACAAAAGAATCATTCCACCCCCCAACTGGACTGTTCATATTAATATTTGAAATTTTGATGAATTCACCAAATTTAGAGCCGTGAATTGAGCTTGTCGACCTAACAGCAAAGTGTTCACAAGGGAATGGAGAGGGTTTCCAGGGACCTGCAGAGGGATTTGGGTGAAGTTTGACTTTAGGTGATGGGTGAGATTGAATGCAGTAGCATATGTTTTATTTGGTGGGTTCGTTTTTGGAATGATGGGTGTGAATGCTTTAGGTTTAGGTTTGGAAACGGAAGCAGAATGTTGAAGGATACAGTCTAGTTTAGATGCAAACTCAAACCATCCTTCGTAAACAGGACCAGCTGGGATGAAAAAGGAAATTGGTGAAGATTTTTGATTTTGTCTGGAGATGTGAACATGAAGATAAAAACCCCTAGCATTGGAGTGTTTGTTCACCATGAACCAGACATTGTTTTCTTCATATTTCCAATGGGTTTTTCCCGCATCACCATTTTTTGCAGATTCAAAAATCACATGTTGTAGGTGAGATGCAAGAGAGAAAGGGAGAGTTCCATGGGATGAACCTAGGTTGTAGAACTCAGAGAAGGTAATGGCAGAGAAAGGTAAGGTTGAACTACAAGAAATCCTAAAATATTTTCGATCTATTTTCAAGTATTGATTTTGTACAACCATCTTGAAAAAATCAGGATCAAAGGTACCTAAACGGAAAAGATCTATGGAAAACTAGGTGAAATCTATAGTGTTTCTATGGAAAATCTAATGAAATATTGAACCTAAGGCTAATGGAGAATGGAGACTGGAGAGAGAGGAGAGAGATTGCATTTTTTAGTTCGGAGGATGAGTTATCGGATGTACTGGTTCAATTTGTACTTCGTTCTTTTTTTTTTTTGATGCGAAGGAAAATCTTATTATTAATTATTGGAGGTAAACTCCATAATGTTGTCTTCCACAAGTAGATGAACAATAAAATCAGGTGGGCTATTTAACCACTCTGATGTTTCTCTAAATTTCCATAATTTGTACTTAGTTCGGAGGATGAGTTATTGGATGTACTGTTTCAGTTTGTAATGCAGTGTCAAGGTGAAGAAGAAATTTAACATTTCGCACAAAATCAGGTCAAACAAAGTCATACTGCAAATGACCCAAGTCCTTCTTTGTAAACTCAAACTTTAATGCGACCACAAAAAGGCATCGAGCCAACTGTCAGAAGACAGAAATACCATAAAAGCATTTAGATTTCAACAGTGAATTAACACAAAGCACACAAGTCACCACCGAGTTTCAAGAAACAAAAATAAAACACAGCGTCAACATCGTTAATCTTAAAAACAAACAAACACAAACTTGCATAGTCGTCTTTAACTTCAAAACACCACCGGCCATCTCCTGGTAATGCCTCTTTGCTTGACACCAGCTTCAAGTAACTTAATACCGCATACAAGAGCATACCACATCTTAATCACAAAATTTTCAGACCCATGGCCAATAATTGGTTGAAGAAGATCTGTATTTGTGATGCAGACGCATGATCTTTGCTGAGACTCCGCATTATTAGATCTACCACCACATTAGCTTTTTCCTGTGCGATGAACTCACTCTGTGACGCCGTAGCATGATAATCAAAGATACTCCATCCTATTTCATCCTCCACCACCAGACCAGCTCCTTCTCTCTGCCTAATGAGCTCCAACGTCTCTATCCATATTCCTTGTCGCATGTTAGTGTAGGATTTAGGACGGTCACAAGTTAGGAGTTTTATGGAAACTCAACTTGGTGAGTCGGTGGAATTCTAGATTATTCTAGGACATTCCATAATTGTTTACTTAATGCCTAAACTAGGAAATTCTATGTATGTCTAGAATGTTCTCTGTAGACAAGTATTAGGAACCCCTTTACTTGTAGGGTAAGTATGTAACCTATATAAAAAGAGCCCTTGGGAGAACCTATGAGATATACCAGAAGCTCTTCTTCTCTCTTGGGTTTTATATATTCTCTTTGTACGATAATATATAAAATCACTTATTCCTTCCCGAGGATTCAACCTCGTTAATTCTTGTCTTCTTGATTGTGTGCGTTTGTGTTCTTGGCGTATTAAGATTATCTTTGTAGCTGTTGGTTAAACGCTTCCGCGGGTTTTAGCGCAACAGTTAGCATGCAGCTCGCGCTGCCATCAAATTAAATAAGCAGTCAACGAAAGATAAGACCAAGGGTTCACAAATGAACACACACACACACAACAAAGGGACAACCACAAATGGTTTTGGCTAACCTTGTCATAAAAATCCCAGTTTATCTCGTACGAGAACAGCTCCTTCTTCGTTTTTGGCATAGTTTTATTGATCCGTCCGGGCAGGGACGGAGCCAGGAATTCTGGCTGGGGGGGACAAAAAAATTTTTTTTACCGAAAATCGTAATAACTTAAATATTGATAAGCAAAAGCAACTGTAGCAAGAAAAAAGTTATTCTAGGTACAAATAGCACTTTGATATGATGTTTAGAAGCACATACAAGACGAAGTAAAAGGACTAACAAAGCGAAAAAATGCAGTCCTCTAGCAAAATACAGTCTCGTAGAACTTGCCTCCAAGTGTTATGATAAATTGTTTATCCCATGCTTACCTGCAATGTGCGAGTGTTTAGAAAAAGCTCCATTTACATATGTTATATGGTAATGAAAAATACAATTGGACACATACCTAGTATAGTAATCAACCATTGCGAATCCTTGAGGGTAATTGGGTTTATGTTTCCTCGATTGATCAAATTAGAAAAATTCATTGTTGGTTGCTGTTTCAAAACTCAAAAGATAGCTGGTAGAGCAGTTACTTCGATACATGGTACACCTTTAATCTTTTCTTTCTCTAAAAAACCCAAAAGCCACAAACAATCGACTAAACAACAATAATTTTGGACCGGTTGACTTTGTAATTTGGCCTCACATTTTGGAATTTCCTTATTTGGCCTCACATTTTGTCCCCCCTAAGTGATAGAAATCTCTAAAGCATAAGCCTATATTAGTAATTTTCTAAAACACAGTGGGGACTGATGTCCCCTTTAGACCCTTACTAGGTCCGTGCCTGCGTCTGAGCTCAGAAAGATTTTCATAGTCAAATGCCATCAGCAAATAATGACGGTTTCGACTATACCTGTCACCAAATTGCTTACTTATCCCCCTCTCTCTGTTGAACCTCTCTTCATCTAGTTGAGGACGGGGCTTTGGTACATATTCTTGTAACAACGCTGGTACAAACAACAACAATAGACATATTATTAGAGTGGGCTATCTTCTTACACACTCAGCACTAGAGGATAACAAAAAAAAAGACCATAAAAGCTGTAAGCTAATACCTTCCCCTGCTGACTTGATTTCAAAGATGAGCTTCATCCACAAACTCTGCAAAAATCTTTTAGATCTATCATTGCCCAATTTCGGCTTGATTAGCTTCAACTTTTATGATGCACTGCGATGATCCCTGATAATTGACACAATGGAATCAACAAGAGTAGCAGCACTTTTCTGCGACTTGACAAACTCCCTAATCTCGCTGGAAATCCATCGTCTCAGTGTGTTTTGCGAATCTACCTGTATCGAAGTTCACCAGCCAACAAGGAAAATTTAAACAAATATATTTACCTTTGCAATACCACAGAAAACAAAGTCATACATAAATGTGCGCCATGGAAGCCATAAATCGATATATAGAAAAAGTGTGAAGCTAAATAGAAAAAGTGCGCGTAGTGAAGGAAGACATTATCTCACCTTGTCAGACACAGCCCAATCTATGTCATAATTTAGCAACTCCTGAATTCCCCTCGGAATCGCATCTCTTACCCGTATCATTTCACAAAGCACCTCAAATTTATACGCTTTTAACAAGCGCCAGAATGCTGAATTGTAGCATTTATTTCTATCATACACACCTCCAACACGATTCTTACTCCCCTCATCAGTCTGAACTGAAGTTTGCTGACTCAATTTAGCATTACTTGACATAAGTTCCTCTGTTTCCCCATCCAACATCTCGCTGTTTGGGGTAGCAATGGACATAGGTTGGCAGGAACCTTATGCAGGTATGAAGTTAAAAACAAAAATGCTCAGAACAAACGATAAAAGTCATTGACAGAAAAGCAAAGAACCACAAACAAAAATGAGAAAAGAACAAGAAGTAATCCGTGATAAGTTCAGGCATTGGTCATTTTTACCTGTCTCCAGTATTTTAACGAGAATTACAAGCGTCCTCCATAGAAATTGTACAACCATTTGGGTATCGTCCTCCACGAAGGGCTGAAGCAGCTCCAGCATTCTAAGTGGACCTTTATGTTCTTTGACAACTTCGACAATGTAATCAACCACAAAAGCCTTTCGGTTTTTCAGTAGCTCCAAAATTTCTTTTGTCATCCACGTTTCCATTGTTTTGTGCAATTCGTGCTGTAAACAAATCCGAAGGACGAAAAATATCAGTATGAAATACCGCAGAAAGTCATATAGAGATTGGGGAAGATATACCAAACAAAGAACAAAAAACTAATTTTCTGGAGGATCAGGACTTAATTGAAGTCTGAAAAGAGAATAAGATGAAAAATGTAACTAAGGCGAAAATTCACATTTTTGCTGGTTTTGAAACTGGGCGAGTGGATGCAAGAGCAAAAAGGGTAAAGGAAACGAAAATATGGAAATTACTCCAAAGGAAAGTCTCGCCTCGTCATATACGGCCCAGTTTATCTCAAAAGAGTGCAGTTCTTCTATGGTCTTCGGTATCATGTCGATTAAATTATTGACTTCAAAAGTCTTCTCCACATCAAGAGTCTCGGACAAATTTAAAAGTTCATGATGATTGTCGCTGTCACAAATCTTCTCTTGGTGGAAAAAACTAGGGGTATGTGCTGTGAAGAACAAACGAAATATTATTTCGGGGTGCATAGGGAAATTTTTTTTACAAAAATTACAAACTCATACAGCAAGTGCATCTTTGTTGGAATGCCTATTTCAGTTCTCACATGTTTCCCAGGAAAATAACACTCAAAGGAGATCATAGAAGCGTAAATATTCCTTCCGTCTGATGTTTCTCATCAAGAATTCAGAGACCAATAAAGTAAAGACAACGGGTGTGAGTATAAAGTTGCAGGCAGGCATTAATCTACAATAACGCACCTTCTTCAACGTTTTTAATTTTGAAGATAAGCATCCTCCATATCTTCACGAAAAAACATTCAGCTTCAAACTTATTGAAATGGGCTGAAATCCTCTGCACCATTGTTGAAGCAGAAACGTGGTCTTGCATAGACCTCTGAAGTGAATGAGCAATATACTCTGCAGCTTCCTCAGTTGTGATCATAACATTATTGGAGATCCATGGCTTGATTTTCTTATGCAGTTCATGCTGTAAGTGAAGTACATGACAAGGCAGCATAGCAGATAACAGAAAGAAAATAGCAAAAGATAATCAGAATATGCCTAGTACCTCCAAATCCATAAGCAAAAATAGAAGAAATGAAAAACAAAGACGAAAGAAGGAAAAAGCCTCACCTCATCAACGATATCCCAATTTATCTGATA